>RJWT010001082.1:0-52471 GCA_004365215.1 Cuniculus paca
TTTTTGCTTGCTTGCTTTCTTTCTTTCTTTCTTTCTTTCTTTCTTTCTTTCTTTCTTTCTTTCTTTCTTATTTCTTGATCTGAAATGATGAATTTTATGTGACAATTCAATTTTAAAATCTTCTTTGGGACAAACATATCAGTAGGTCTAAATTGGCCTCTGGGTAGTCAGCTTGTGATCTCTGGACCAGATGATGTCTATGACCCTTTTGGTTCTAGGAGTAGTTGGCAAAAGATTAAGGATCTACTTTCTCTCTCCTCAGAGTATTTTGACAGCAGCCTCTTAAAGATAGGAAGTCCAAAAAGTGAGTCTCTAGTGATGGAACTGGCAGGTTTACAACAGGTCATTGGGAAAGTTATTTGCAGCAAGAATTGTACCAAGCTCTGCCCTGCTTTCCCATTGGATTCTGCCATCTTGACAGCTTGGTTCTCTGCCCATATATAAGGTCAACATTTCTATAGTTTTGCTTCTAATGAAAAGTGACCCAGCCAGGGCAGTGAAATCCAGATGAAAATTGGTTATACATCCTGCATAACACTTTAAGAGAATAGCCACCTAAATCGAATAGGAGAAGCTTCAGTAGACATGGGGTAGAAAGTTGGTAGAGATCTCAGTTATACACAAGTAGAGTCATTTTACCTTCCTGCCCCCAACACATTTTTATAGGTTTGATCTTGAATGACCTCCAAACACCAATGCGTTAAAAGTTTGTTTCCCAGGGTGAGGCTACTGGGAGACCGGGCAACCTTTAGGAAATGGGCCCTTATGGGAGGTTCCTAGGTGGTTGAGGGTGTGCCCTGAAGGGTCATTTCGGGATCTTGACCCCTGCCTGTTTCTTCTTCCTGGCCATGAGTGAAGAAGTTTTTGCTCTACCCAAAGTTCTCATTATGATGTGCTGCCTCACTACAGGCGCCAATTACCATGGACTGAAAACTCCAGAACTGTGAGCCAAAGTAAAACTTTCCTTTTTATAAGTTAATAGTCTCTGTATTTTGTTATCAATGGGAAGCTGACAAACACACACATACACCCTTTAATAATGTGCTGCTAAAACTCACCTTGCCTTAATACTTAGGCATTAGGGAAAATACCTTTTGTTCCCATTTAAATCTTTTCTTATGGTTCTTATGGCAAAAATAGTTTTCAGGCTTTTACTTTTCATAACTAAATACTAGCTTTTTCCTTCCTGCAGGGCTGATACCTAAGACATATGACTGCTCCCCAAACATTCTCATATTTGTCAATATTCACTACTAAAGCAACTGCCCTTTAGTTCCAGACAAAAGCTTAGATGAAATAACTGGTAAATGTTAAGTTAGATCAAAATATTTGCCCCTTGTTTATTGCTTAATGTTTATTAAATTTTCTCCTTGACTCTTGCTGAATCTTCACAAAACTATATCCCTGGACCACATTAACCACATTCCTCACAGAAATATCTTTATTTAGTCATGTTGGTTATCATGCCCGTGACTTTTATAGAGGCGATTTTAAGAATCAACCAAATGAAGAACATTTCCACATTTTCTCTAAAAACTGTTGTGGAAGATATTGTCCATTATGTTGTTCAATGTTCCCGATACAGTGATCCACGTTATAAATTCTTCTTAGAATTTAATATCAAGGAAATGTTTGCTTCTCTTGGAAAAATGGAATGCTTCCTATTACGTGATCACGAAGATTCTAGACCTCAGAATTTTCCATTTTCTGTTTATCTTTGGCTGCTGGAAATCTTACAGCCTGCTTTCATGCTGGTGACATAATCTATATACTCATAAATTTGGAGTATACTTGTCTTTCTGCTTCATTTTCTTGGTCTTGACCTGCTGTTTTATTTTAATTGTTCTGTATACATGTGTTTTATGTTTGATAAAATGGTTTTTGAAGTAACAGCATACAAATTATATATATATAATATAATATATAAGCAATATATATATATGATTGCTTAAAATGTCATTTTATTATTGTCTTCAAGTTACTTTAGTTGTATCTCTGTAATTTTATCAGCTATAATTGTAATTTCTCTCAGAAACATCTTTCAAGTGTACTTAACACAGAGTTTTACACCTAGTTAACACTCAATAAATATCTACTGATTTGCTTACCTGACCAGTAACTAATGGCTCGTTCCCAAGATATTGAGAGAAGGAAAAAGCTTAAGTCACATAAAGAATGAAATTTCACTTGTAAATATGAAGTGAGAGGAAGGATGGCCCTCAGATGCTCTCCTCCTGTATTCTGTAAATGAACAGGGCATCTGACACTAAAAGTAGAAGTGTAGCCTACTCAACAAGAGCTTAGATCCCAGTAGGGACTCCTGAAGTGAGATTGCACTTCAAGGCCAGAGAATGGACAGTACTTGTTTTATGATCTCCCTTTAACAAGATGCATTAATTACTGTATTTACTATGTACTTGGGCAAGATAGAGGGGTAAGAAGGTGTTGAGTTTTGGGGGAAGGGGTTGTTTACATAGAAAAGAAGACAGATCTTAGGGCCATGACTCACAAAGTGATCCCAGGACAGTATCATTGCAATCACCTCTCCCTTGAAGTTGTCCAGCTTTGTGGAATTGGGCAAAGGGGTAGTAAAGAAAGGGGATGATGAAGAATCAACTTTATCACATATGTGCTCACACTGCTCTGTCTTTCTTCATCTTTCAGTTGTTGGATCACTAAGTCCAACACCACCATTTTCTCTCCCACAGCTATAATCTGGCCAGACTGAGTTCTAATGCGGGTCCCACTAGTGTTAGAGAAATGCTTACTTGGTTGCAGCTGTGGACTGTGATGAGGTGACACTGACTAGATCTGCAATAAACTGAGGCCAGCTACCTCAGAGCTCAAGAGTGTGCACTGCCAAGGGAGGAATAACATGCTATTAGAAAATGTGTCTGTTGATGTACATTTAACTAAACTATTTACTGACCCTTTGCAGTAACATGAATATTTAATATCTAGGACACTTACTCATTTATGGTAACAATGTCTGATAGCACATACACTAATAACACACTAAGGCAAGGTGTACCCGTGTATTTTGACTGTTTTAGTAATAGTACTTTTTGAGAAATAGCAAATCATGGTCACGATTTATTTTGAAGGGTGTTTGGTAATTTAGCATGCATCTGTGAAACGTTACTTAATCCTGGTCTGTGTGCATAATTATATTTTAATTTGCACATGATTGCCAACTTTCATATCACTTAAACAATCAGGATGCATCAAATGAGTGACTGTTGTCCTATAACATTTTGTTTTCCCCCTTGGAACTGTTGGAAAGAGACCATCACAGCCCACAACCATCTGCAATATCACATGTGGATTGCTGAATATTGAGTAGATATTATGAGTATTGAATTTGGCATCACTTCTATGGTCATATTTCTATGTATTTTCATTGCCTACTGGAAAAAATTTAAAAGAAGGAGAGAAATGATTAAAAAGTTCTCTGGGCTTTGCAGAATAGCCTTTGAATTTCTCAACCCCTCTCCTATCACATTTTCTTGTTTCCCTTCCAATAATGGTAATAATAATTCTAAACAATAGTATCTTGCCTTTGTATACTACACACACTTAAAGAGCGTTGCTCAATAAAGAACCCTATTTGGTCTTCATGCTAACTCTGTGAGGTGGATGGGCAACCTTGTGAAATATGCTTTACATATAGGAGAAGACAGAGGTACAGAGAACTGGTGATTCATGGAAAAAAGCATCACTGTTACTCAGAGAGAAGAAGCCAAGAACCTCTGATCCTCACTTTCAAACACTTCCTACTCAATAGTGGTACCTTCTAACTAGAGGCTGCTGCAGTAGGGAAGAAGTTCTTATCGCGACATGGGGGAGCAGAGAGCCTAAGTCCAGATATCAGAGTGATGACAGAACTTAGAATGAAGGGCTAACATTTATTTGAAAAGAGGCCCATTTTCAGGTGAAGGCCATGGATATGCACCTGCTTCTTCTTCCTAGTCCCTGGTGCTTTATCACCTGTTAGAAATTCAAGAAACACTGGCAAGAACCAGTGGCAGCCATGCTGGGCTCAAGGGAGAAACAAGAAGCCAATTCATCCTTCCCATGAGCCAGCCAATGTGTGGGCTGGGAGCCAAGAAACACACCCCCGACGCCCCACACCCACCGCTCAGTAAGCAACCGGCTGATTCGGAGGAACACAGGCTGAGTTGTTACTGAGGTACAAAAACAGCTTAATGCTTGTATTATTTGACTGACTTTGCAGGCCTAAAGCCAGTAGTCTGAGCATCTATATAGAGGATAACAACATGCAATATAGTAACTATGGGGGATTTCCATCTGTCTTGGTTTTGAAATCCAATATTGTTCTCACTGATTTGTTTTGTTCTGTTTTATTGTTTTCTTTTATTCAATGTCCTTTGGTTTTATTCTGTTTTGTTTGATTTTATTATGTCTGATGGTTTGGGCAGCAATTTTGAAGATAACAAGAGGCACATTATGGTAGCCATTGTTGATTTCCCATTATCCTCTTCTGAAGTCCTGTATCACTTTCACTGTTTTGTTTTGATTGACTTTATTCTGTTGTATTTTGTTTGGTTTTATTCTCTTTACAATAAAATTTAAAAAAAATTTTAAAAATGAAATTCAGGAAGCATCCTAGGCTCTTTTCCATTTTACCATTGGATTCCAAAGTTCTGTTCATGTTGCTTCTAGGATTCTCAAAACCATCTCTGACCCCACTTTCCTGTCATCGTTGTACCATTTCAGGCCCTCTCTTTCTATTGACCATTGCAACATCCTAGCCAGTCTCAAATCTTCCCTCTCTGCCACTCCATCCTAGCTTCCAAACTCATCCCTTCTTCATAGCATTGCAAGAGTAACAGAGATAAACATGATCATACTATTCCCTCACTTAAGCCACTTCTTTGATCCTTCATTGCTTACATAAGTCCACACTCCTTTTATGAGAGTGGTACAGCCTTGGGCTGTCCCTCCGGATGACTTATTCCTGACTCCCTGCCTCTAAACTTGTTTACTACATTGCCCCTAGTCTCATGATTTCTTATCTTCACTCTTGGGTTCCCAAGGTTTGCAGCACTAATTGTTCTCACCACAAACATATATATAGGTGTATGTGTGTGTAAGCAGTGAACTTTTGTAGATTGGAGCCAAGGCAGTAGTGGAGGTGTTCTTTAGGTTTAGTTCATGGCTTCCCCTCTGGAGTCTCCCTGGACTAAGTTAAAGGCATCTTGCCTTCATCACAGAGTATCCTTAGGCATTGACATAGTCCTAGGTTGGGATTGTTTGGCTGCCAGTCTCCTCTGATTATGTACCTACTTGATAAGCAGGGATGAGGGTTTATTACTCTCTACAGCATTAGCCTAATGGTACTTAATATATATTAGGTTCTCTCTTGAACTGAAGTGAATTGAGCATGAAAATTCCATTTTCTTCCTGCAGTAACAGACTCCAGCACCTTGGATAGTTCATTTCTTTACCTTGCATGATGAGGCTTTTCTACTAAAAAACAGAGGAACATGTCTTCCGTCTTGGTTTAATACAAAGAATTCTCAGCACAATCCTTAAGCCTACAGCAAACCATTTGTAACCCGGCTTCATGAACAAAAGGCCACATTAGTGAAAAGGAGCTTTTTATTTCACTGTCAGACTTGGGAAAGTTTTTTTTTTTTTAAGTCCCAGCTTGAAAGACAAAAATATATAAGGAAAATCAGTGCCCAGCGGAACAACTTCCTTCTTCTACACATGGGATAAAGCTCCTTACTTACCCTCTCTGACATTTTACCCTATTGCTCCATCCCCACAGTGAATGATAGAAATTTCTGCTGAGTTTGTTAAGCCTTACACCACCATGTCATCCTCTAAAGAACGCTGATAGGAAGTTTTTTGGTGTTCTCACCTGAATACGTCTCCTGGACAACTTATTTATTTTGATGTTATGGATGTTGCAAATTGCAAAACTTATATTCATTCTCTCAGTCTCTTGGTCTCTCTCTCTTTCTCTCTTTCTCTCTCATTGAGTGTTAGAA
The DNA here is from genome assembly GCA_004365215.1 of Cuniculus paca. NCBI lineage: Eukaryota > Metazoa > Chordata > Mammalia > Rodentia > Cuniculidae > Cuniculus > Cuniculus paca. Next base: position 6,018 of record RJWT010001082.1, read on the forward strand.
AACTTAAAATTGAACTTGTTGGCCACTTGCTACCCTGTAAGACCTTAAAGCATGAATTCGTATATTAACCTCACTTCCAGAAACAGCTTTCTCCCTACTTGATTTTCATTAGACCAATTCTCTCATATTTCAAGACTTTTATTTTGCTCTGCAGTATATCTCTTTATCCATTCTTTTGAGTCCTTTTCTTATCAGGGTAAGATATCAATATGTAAAACAGCCACAGAAATTTGAGTGAGAGCATATATAAGTTAGAAAATAGTATGGTGTAGAAGTTCAACATCAAACTAGGTTGTCACCCTTTTTCCAACCCTCCCTGCGCCAGTTATGATCTCCCACAGATCCCATGCAAGGTAAAGCTTCCCTGATAACGCTTCCATTCAGAGAAAGTGACCTAGTTTATCTTTTGTTTCTGGTACTTTGTGGTTATTTTACCCCTTGTCATTCCACTGATAATATAAACACAGATAGATATCATCAGTTGTAACATCAGTTGTTAACAGGGTGAAATGAGTGCAATGATTAAAGGTTAACCCTGGGACTCACAGGATACCTGAGAGCTTTAAAACTTGCACAGACAAGAACATGCTTTACGATGTCAGACACCCGGAGAACCCCGGGGGACTCAAAGAGGACGGCAGAAACCTGAACACGAGTTCTTCCACATAGTGAAGAACCAGTAAATATGGACACTTAATAAAGTTTTTTGAGGGAAGCAAGGAAAAGCAAGCTTTTAGAATTAGAGCTCTCAATTAAAAGGATAAGCAGGCTTTCAGTCAAATACCTGCCAAGAATCTCTGGCTGGTGTTATGCTGAAGGTTATGGTGCCAGCACCTGGTTTAACAACAAAGTCCCCTAAATTCTCTCTCCCAGCCAGCTATCCAGGTATTTGAGGATCTTATTGTTACTAAAGTTCACAGCGAATATGTCAGAAGAAGACGCTCATATTTGCCTGGTGCACGTAGGCCATGGACAAGAAAGGGAAGAAGGAAGTTTGAGGACTGGGAAACTTAAATTCCATCTCCAAATCTTTACTGATTTTAAGCTGAATTAAGGCATAAAGGGTAAAATTGTCAAGTTATCTCTTTAAAGAAAATTAACTCTGGAATTGCCTACTCACCCATATCATCTTTCCAACATCTAAGAAGCTTTATTTAACTGGTTTTACTCATTCTGTCAGCAAATATTTACTGTGTATGCTGCCTAGTAGGCACCGTTGTAGCCATGGGGGATATAGCAGGAAAATGAACTGGAAAAAATACTTGTGCTCACTGAGCTGCATTCTTGTCAGGTTCTGTGGAGAAAAACATGTAAGGTAAGGGGAACAGGGAATTAGTTTAAATAATAACTAGAACTCTTGTGGAAAGCATTTGAACAGAAGTGAAAAAGGAAACTATGAGAATATCTAGAAGAAGAACTGATGTGGAATGTGCTGGTAATCACAGGCAAGGTTGGAATGTCAGTTGGGACAAGATCATGAATGGTCCAATAGGTCCAATAGCACTCTGTCCTTGTCTTTTGCTTGGTATGAGCCGAAAAGCTACCAGCAGTTCTGAGTGGAGGAGTGGCATGACCTGACCTGGCATGATCTGACCATGATCACTCTGGCTGCTGAGCAGAGAACAGACTACAGACTATGGCCTGTAGTAAGGCAAAGGTGGTGACAGGGACACCAGAGAACTGGTGGTGGCTTGAATGACGAAATGTGCAGTAGAGGTGGAGGAAGGGTTACATTCTCAGTGTGTTTTGAAGATAGCATTGGCAGCATTTGCTAACTGATTAGATGTGGATGTCAAGAAAAAGAAGTCATGAATGATTCTAAGATTTTTTTATCTGAATACTGTGAAGAGAATATTTCATTGAAAAAATACTATTCTCATAGGAAAGAATAAGAGCTTAAAAATAAAATAAGACAACTTTTCTTGATATTATTTCTGATACTTCTGTTTGGAAAAAATATTCTAGGTGCAAACAGTTAGGGATGGCTTACTTAAATTATGCTGTAGGACATAATTCAGCTCTGTGGATGGATGATTTGCTGGAATTTGAACGTGGTGACCAGGTGTTACTTACAGTTCAGGTAAAATGAGGAAGATGATTAGTGGCATTTTAATACCAGATGGAAGTTTTGCTACCTTAATCTTTCCTTCACCCAGAATTCTGTCTTATGGGCCCTTACGACCTGCAGCTCTTTAGGTTCAGTGCAGTTTGTCTCTTTGCTAGTCCTAGTATGGAGGTCTGGAGCAGCATTTTGGTGAATACTTGTTTGATGAGACTTGGCCTGAGCCAGGTGCTTAAGAGCCCATTTGGTCAAAGTGGGCTTTGGTGTCCTAATAAAAGAGTCAGAAAGAGATACACACACACACACACACACACACACACACACAGAGTAGGGGAGGGAGAGAGAGGGAGGGAGAGAGCGGGGGAGAGGGAAGTGAGAGCAAGAAAGAGACAGACTGAGAGACAGAGCGAGAGCAAGAGTGAGAGCAAGAGAGAGAGATTGACTCTTGACTCTTCCATGAGGAAGGAGAAGGCTGGAGATCTTCTACAAGTCATGGAGGAGGAAGAACTTGGACCCTGCCCAAGTTACACAATTAATTATTGTTTTGTTTTATTTATTTACTTATTTATTTATTAGTGCTGAGGATAGGTAAGCACTCTGTCACTGAGCTGCATTCCCCACCCTTATTTATTTTGAGACTTGGTCTCTTTAAGCTCCCAAGGCTGACCTTAAACTTGCAATCCTCCTGTGTCAGCCTCTCAAATAGCTAGGATTACAGGCATGTGCCACTATACCTGGCTTTGATTGTTGTTAGTCATTGAGAAAACTTTTTTAAAATTTGTTTTCTTGATCAGTTGAGCAAGAGCAGATTTGTGACGTATCTTTTCCAACAGAAATCCTCATAAAAGGAACTTTGTTCTAGCTGCTTCTACCTCATCCTGAACAGAGCTCAACATCGGGGCCTTAGAGACATTTCCAGAAGCTGTTCTCCCCGTTCCTCAGGAGCCTGGCTCTCAGGGACCCAAGCATACAAGTTATGCCTCAGCAGAGAGAAGCAATTAGGTGCTAACATGCAGCCAGACAAGTAATGGAGAAACCTGGAAAGCACATGATGCCCTTCTAAAGTTCACTAGAGATGGGGGTGGGGAAAAGGAGTTTGTCCCCTCTGGGGATTGGTGTTCATTTTCCTCTCATTATAGTCAGAATCCCCATCTCTGCGGATCAAAATCTGATGATCATAACATATGTACAGATAAGAAGTCTGACCAAAGAGATCTAATCCAAACTCCCACCTGAGACAAGCTTTAGACAACAAGAAATCACCCAGGTGACATTAGATTTGACATTTCCCCCTTAATGGAAGATTTCTTGTAGCCACAGAGAAGTTTCTCCAACAGTTAATTACTCAGGCACTGATTAGATGATACCTGGCTTATTTTGGTCCCTACAGATGAGCCTATCATAAAAATATAAATGCATTATCTCTCAGTCTTTGCCACCCAGGCACATTCAGTCAGGCTGAGGATTACGCAGGACTTTTATTTTCTTCTTTTGCTACTCTCTGTCTTATGATGATTTTATACATAGATCTCCCCTGCCTCCATGATAGGGTGAATATGAGTAGAAAGAAGAGGTATAGCTCAATGCTTTTTGTGTATTTGTGAGTTAGGAAATAAGATTAGGTAAGGGAGAAGCCAGTGCTTTAAAAATGTTATTGAATTCTCTTTAAGTTTTAATTACCCATGTTATCTCCACTTTCAGTATTATAGATCCCTGAATGTTGGCAGTAACGACTGCACAGTTGATAACAGCATCACGTAAAACAATATCTGCTCCATAATCATATTCCAGCCTGCTATTTATCAAGGACCATTAGAACTCAGGATGCTGGAGAGCAACAAAAATAAGCAAATGACAATCCCAGAGCGCTGTCTTGAATTCCTAACCATCTTTCATTATCTCTTGTTTTCTTAATAGCTGATCCATACGGACCCAGTCTATTATTCCTTGCAAATTTTCAGAATCAAATCAAATACATGATGGAGCTGCATCATCACACTATTCATTATTGGTTTAAATTGAGCTGGTTTTAAATCACACCCAGTGTAGGGGAGTGATGGAGCTAGCAGAAGGAACTCGGTGTAAGGCATTCTGATATTTGGTCACTGTTTTTTTAAGACTCAGGCTTCCGGCTGAGGTAAAGACGTGGCATTGGACCTGCAACCAAGCAAGTGTGGGTGTGTTGGCTGTGTGATTCAGTGCTCCAGAAGAACACTTCAACCAAAGATGCACACAGCAGAATTCAAAGGGAAGGGAGCCAGGCTCCTGCAAAAATTCTACGCAGAGGTGTTTTAGCAATCAAGCAAAAGACAATATGGTTATTATTCGGGAATCCTGTCTGTAGATGACTTGTCCTTGCCTCCAAAATGAAGTTCATTCAGGGATAACTCTTTAGTCATAGAGGAAGAAGAAAAAGCAAGGAAATCAGGCAGTCCCCAAAGCGTCAAAGGGGCAGTTGTGGGGTTTGGGTCCTGAGAAAAGGACAGGGATGTACTCAGGTGTTAGTGGGTGGTCTTATATGTGCTTATACGTGCACACAGAACATCAAACATCAGTATATTTAAAACATAATAAGAAATAAGCAAGTGTTTTCTACTGTTTTTATCATACTACTATTATTTTCATATGACTATCCCAGTAATGCTACATCCTGATTGTGACAGCAGAGGAGGTAGTGGTTAATTCTGGACATTTGTATCTCAGTTCTGCAACTTATATCCCAATTGTTGTTGATAAGGCCTTTTAGACAGTATTTTTCATATCTCTGGATTAATGGGTAATTAATCTGAGAATCATCATAAGGATGGTCCATCAGGTAAAGGGAACAGTAGGTGCAGTTCAGGGACCTGGATAGAGAGGAAATGAAGGGTAGGGCTGGCTGCCATTGAATGGCCTGGGAGTAGCCTAAACTAGTGAATCTGGGACCCTAACATGTAATAAATTGCTCTTAAAAGAGAGCATACATAATTTCTGAATGGAGACACATAAATTCTCTTGGATTGGAATTGATGTGTATCTAAAATAAACACTCAGGAATCCAAATATAGATAATGCTAACTCTCTTTGCAGTAATCTGTGGACTTCTATGAATGGTAGTGGCCTGAAATGAATCCAATCTTCTTTTTGATTGAGGGTCTCTGCAGCTGGTCTTTGCAGAACACATCATCACACAGGGGTGTGGACACTGGCTTGATTGCTGAGGACTCCTGTAGTTAATCTGTTCCCTAGAGAGTTAACTCAGTCTGAAACATACATTTCCAATTCTATCTGTATTGGTGCCACAGGATTTGGGGGAGTTTTTATTAAAAATTCTAAATTGGTACAATATAAGAGAATTACCTCCCTGCTACTCCATATCTCCTGCCAAGTACTTGATAAAACATGTTTTACAAATGTAGATATGGAGTCATGATAAGAAAACTCACTCTTGCTGAATGTTGCAATTATCTAACTGATGTTGCAGGCAAAAGTTAAATAAAACCAGGACAAACCCCGACAGAAGAGTTTCCAAACTCCCAGAGATTATATATCACCTTGGGTGAAGGGAAAAATTACAGACCCTCCCATTTGCCTATATGCTGTGATCATGTTCAAGATGAAATTTCCAGGGCTACTCAAGCTGACCAGCTTTCAGATACATACAAGTTTAATCAAGACCTCACCAAGTCAGGGTTGGTTTCTGAGGCCAATCTAACTGTTGAATCAGCTTCTTGTGGGACACCCTTACCTGCAGGGTTATGGGTATACAGGTGGGGAAGCTCTTATTTTCTGGGATCCATATTATTAGCTATCCAAGGAACCAGAGCCTCTGAGGCCCACATCAGCATCACTAATCCCAACAAAAAGCAGAAGAGAGACTGGGTAGCGAACAGTGGTAATCACCTATGATGTGGGGCCACGACAACCTCTTTTGAAGTTCTATATGTTTCTCTGGGGGACACTGATAATAAGTAGCAGCAGAGAAATTATTCTTGCTATAAAAATCAGTCATTCATCATTAAAAGGACATTGATTGGGAATAAAATATTGGGACTGACCTCTGGTGGTGCGGGAGTAGGAAGCCCCCTTTCATTTCTGTGCCTTATTTTCTGCACCCTAACTTAGGGTGGTGGCACTAGAGAAGATGTAGTTACATTGTTAGGACCCTTCCAATTCTAATATTTCGACCCTGTGTGTCCTGTAATGTGCCCCCTTTTGCTAAGTCCCAAACAACACCTACATTTTCATTTCCACGACTTACATGTCCTCTGATACATTTCATTTTTCTCACACACTCAGGTTACTGAGATAAACCACTTTACCTGAGACAGTCAGACAATCATTTAGCCAAGAAAACAAAGCGTGAAAGAAGATGAAAGCTCATCAGCAGAACAGATGGCTTCACATGCAAGACAGAGAGACCTACGGGTGAGAGAGAGGGCACGCTAATGGGGAACCAGGATAAGAGATGTTGTGTGGCTGGCGGAATGAAGTGGAGGGAAGGAGGCAGAGCTGGTGACTGAGGAGTGAGTGTTTCATCAGCATCAGCATCAGCATCATCTTAGGTGCAGAGGCAATCTTTCACAAGACCTGCAACACAGGTACATATAGCTCTGCCCTGAAAGAAACAGCAAGTAGTGTTCAAAATCAAAGCAGAGAGTTGACAGTCACAGGGTGTACCAGGGCCCTTCATGATGTCATATGTTAGTTACTTCATTTGAATAGTGACCTCAGGGGGTTGACGTTATTGTTATTGTTGTTGTTGTTGTTGTTATCCAGCTTAATGAATGTGATTAAAGTCAGGATGGTCCACTCAGTAAGTTAATGCCAGCGCTAGGCTGAACTTGGGTTTATCTTACTTCTGAGTGCACAACCTTTCCCGTTCTGTAGCCAGAGTAATTTCTGGTTGATGGAATATTAGTTTGGGTGCATTTCCCCAATGCTTCCTTTTCTCTTACCCCTTCCCTCATTCTGAGACAAAGATTAGAGGAGAAGAAAGCATTGCTTTTCTCTTTTTTGTCTCCCACCCACATCTGTTTTTCTAAGAGTTCCATTTATAATATAGAATGTACTCAGAGGCCATCCATCCATTTCCCTAATTTTTATGGCATTTGTGATTAAATCAACTCAGAGGCTGAGAGAAGTTTGGTAATTAAATAATTTAGGTAACAGAATATTTAATAATTATAATTACATATGCCATCTTGAAAATCATTTCTTTTTAATTTTAGTAAAAGCTACATTGTACAAAATGTGCTTTTTTCTTTGCCATCAAAACCTTTCTTTCCTTCTCTTCCTTCTTTCCTTTCACTCCTCTTCCCTTTGAATCTTCCTTCATTCTTCCTTGTATTTGGAAGCACAGACTAGCTGTGTGCCAGCCTACCCTAGTTCTGTGTGCTAGAAGCAGTGGAAACAGAGAACATAAGACAGTTTTAGCCTGCGAAGATGCATGTGGTCCCACTGAAGAGACAATCCATAAACACATTAAAATGTGAGTAATGTCAAGAGTCCCACAGATGGTAATTACAGGTGCAGTGGACTAAGGAGGATGGATGTGGATTTGAACCAGTATAGCACATGGAGATGAGTATAGCACATACATTGATAAAGAGAGATAGGAGTAAGTTTCTAGGAGGAGCAGATTTTGATGTGTAAGAGGTGATTTGTGTTTTTTTTTTGTCTCTAGCCTCATCTTCATTTATTAATTCATTCATTTATTCAGTAAGAAAAAGAATTTTAGATGCTGAGAAATGAACCCAAGGCCTACCACATGCTACCATTGAGCTGGATCCCCTCAACAAAGATATTTTGAGCACTTATTGATGCCAGGTATGGCTACTAAACTGTCCATTCTGGATCCAAGAAAACAACCTGCATCTGAAAATGGAGAAAAAAAACAAAGCTCTGCCCTGATCTCCAGATGTTTCTGTCAGGCCCAGCTACTACCATGGCAAGCTGAGTATGCCTACTTCGCCCTGTGATGGTTCTGGTGTCTAGTCCTTACTTGGCTAAGGCAGGACCTTGCCTTAAAGAATAGAGCTTACATCATTCCTGTGTGGGAACAACAGAAGCATGAGTCTCGTGCCTCTTGGCTGATATGAGACTCATCGCAAAACTGGACTCTGAATCTGCTCTGTGGATCTGTATTTTCTGGCTCCCCGTCATTTTGACCATCTTACATGCACACATCAGAAGTGGTTCTAATTTCCCTCTAAAAGAAGACCTGAGTAGTGGCCATTAATTTGTATTTATTTTATTAATATGTCAAATAGTCTCTGTAGAAGAAATAAATGGATATAGGAAATTGTTTGCAACACCATAATAATCAAATGGAATTTATGAGACACACAAATTAGAGCTCAGGGTAAGTGGACTTTTACAGTGCAGGAAGATAGAGGCTGTGTCTAACTCAGTGTGGAGAGTTGAACTAAGTCTTGGGATGAGTCAGAAATTATTGGAAAGCAGCCACATGGCATGAGGTGAAGGCCTGCACAGCGAACTCCACCTAGCCATGCAGCCTTGGTATGTATGCACTTGGAACCTGGAAGGACCATGTCCAGCAATTCCAAGCAGCCAGGGAGCTTCAGTGTACCACTCAGGCCCCACCCCACCCTGTCCAGTGAACCCAAGCAGCCAAGAGCAATGGTGTGTCATGTGACATGAACTGAAGGCCTGCAAAGCATACTCGACCTAGCTGTGTAGCTTTAGTGGCCACTTGGGACCTGGTAGAACCCCATGCAGTGATACCAATCAGACAAGGAGCCTCAGAACACCATGTGGGGTGTGCTGAAGGTCTGCCAAGTGTACTCCTCCCATTCAGGGAGCCTCCAAATGCCACTAGGGACCTGTTAAGGCCTGCCTAATGACCCCCACTCAGCTGGGGAAACCCCCTCCAGTATAGACAGCCATCCTTAACCCAGGAAACTACTGAAACTTTGCATGCTTCTGCCTGAGGGGAATACAGGAAAAGGACAAAATGAAAGAGCAAAATGCAACCTCAAGCCTCCAGTCCATCCCAAACAAGCCTAGGAGACAGGGACATAGAAGAAAGTGTAATCCACACACATGAAACTTCTGAAATGATAGCAACTGAAGTAAAGAAACAACTCCATGAAGCTGTAAAGGAAATTAGATTAGAAATAATCTCCCAGGTAAAACAAGAAATGATAAACATAATGAAAGAAATGCTGAACATATCTAAAGAAGACATAGTTAAAAAATATAGGAACACTGAAAAATAATGAAACCTTGAATGAACAATATGAGAAAGAATTAGAATGCATGAAACATTCAAAGAGATATCCAGGAAATCAAAAATTCCATTGAAAGCTGGCAAAACCACCTGAATGAATGCAAAGATAGATGTTCAGACCTCGAAGATGACATTGCACCTGGTGAACAGGAAAGGAAACATCTTTAAAAAATAACAAGGAATCACAAAATAGCAATTGCAAGTTTCAAGACGATGCAAAGAAAAACAATATAGGTGTAAACAAAAAAAGGGTGACAACACGAATGTTATAAAAACAGTATTTACAGAAGTAACAGCAGAAAACTCCCCAAACATTTGTAAAGAAACTGACATACAGATAAGTGAAGTATATAGAACTTCAATTCGCCATAACCAAAATAAATCTACACCCAGATATATGGTAATCAACATCCCAGAAATTCAACACAAGAACAGAATATTAAAAGCTGTTAAAGAAAAGAAACCAATCACCTATAAAAGAAAGACCATCAGAATCACAGCAGACTTCTCAACACAAACAATTAAGTCAAGAAGAGCATGAAGTGAAGTATTCCAAATCCTAAAGGAATATGACTTCCAAACCAGATTGATGTACCCTGCAAAACTGTCCTCCAAATTCAATGGAGAAATTAGATACTTCCACAACAAAGAACAGCTGAAGAACTTCATGACCACCAAACCAACCCTACAAAAAATACTGAAAGATATTCTAGATAGACATAAAAATAACTATGACTTCAAGAACACCAACAGAAAAACAAAAACAAAAACAAAAAAAAAACCAAGCAGGGCAAATAATTACACAGAGGTGAAAGGTAAAGAGCCAACAGCAGAAAGATAACATGACAGGGATAAGCCAGTACATATCACTTATAACCATTAATGTAAATGGCCTCAATTCACCAATTAAAAGAAATAGACTGACAGAATGGATCAAGAAACAACATCCAACTATATGCTGTGTACAAGAAACCCATCTAACCCAAAAGAAAATTCATAGACTGAAAGTTAAAGGGTGGCAAATAATACTTCATGCAACAGGAACCCCAAAAAAAGTAGGGGTAGCTATTCTGTTTACAGACAATGTGAACTTCAAACCAACAATGATTAAAAGAGATAAGGAAGGTCACTACATACTGGTTAGGGGAAAATTTTTAAGAGAAAGAGATAACAATTTTAAATATATATGCACCAAATATGGTAGCTCCCAGCTATATAAAACAAATATTAATAGAAATGAAAAATCAAATAAGTAATAACACAATTATAAAAGGAGACCTTAACACCCCCTTGACACAAAGAGACAGATCAACTAGACAGAAAATCAGCAAAGAAATAACAGAACTGAATCAAACTTGTGAACAAATGGATTTAGTAAATGTGTACAGAGTGTGCCACCCAACAACATCAGAATATGCATTCTTCTCAGCTTCACATGGGACATTCTCTAAAATAGACCATATACTAGCCCATAGAACATACTTAAGCAAATACAAAAGAATCAAAATTATCCCATGCACATTATCTGATCATAATGCCATGAAACTGGAAATTAATGACAAAAGAAACTACAAAAACTCCATAAACACATGGAAATTAAATAATACACTCCTGAACACTCAATGGGCCACAGAGGAAATTAAAGAAGAAATTAAACAATATCTACAAGCAAATGAAAATGCAAATACAACTGATCAAAACCTATGGGATGCAATGAAAGCAGTCTTCAGAGGAAAGTTTATTGCAGTGAATGCCCACATCAGGAAAACAGAATGAACACAAATAAATAAACTGATGCTACACTTCAAACATCTAGAAAAAGAAGAGCAAGTCAAGTCCAAAGCCAAAAGAAGGAAAGAAATTATAAGGATCAGAACAGAAATTAACACAATTGAGACTAAGTAAACAATACAAAGAATTAATGAATTAAAGAGTTGGTTCTTTGAAAGAATAAATAAAATTGATAAGTCCCTAGCCAACCTTATTTTAAAAAGAAAAGAAAAAAACTCAAATTCATGCAATAAGGAATGAAAAGGTCAAAATCAGTACAGACCCTGTGGAAATACAGAAGATCATCAATACCTACTTCAAAAACCTTTACTCTCAAAAGTTTGATAACACAGAAGAAATGAACAGATTCTAGAAACATATGAATTACCAAAGCTTAATCTAGAAGATGTTAAACTCCTGAATAACCCAATTTCAGTTAATGAAATTGAAAATGTAATTTAAAAATTACCAACAAAGAAAAACCCAGGTCCTGATGGATTCACAGCTGAATTCTAAAGAAATTCAAGGAAGACTTAATGACAACACTCCTCAAACTCTTCAATAAAGTGGAAAAGGAAGCAAGTCTTCCTAACTCATTCCTGGAAGCAAGCATTACCCTAATACCAAAGCAGAGAAAGACCCAATTGACAAAGAGAATTACAGGCCAATCTCCCTAATGAACATCGATGCAAAAATCCTCAATAAAATACTGGCAAACAGAATGCTGCAAGTCATCAAGAAGATTATACACCCTGACCAAGTGGGATTCATCCCAGGAACGCAAGGATGGTTCAACATATGCAAATCAATAAATATAATACACCATATAAATAAAGCCAAAGATAAGAAACACATGATCATCTCAATAGATTCAGAAAAAGGTTTTGATAAAGTCCAACACTCATTCATGACAAGAATCCTATGGAAAATCAGATTAGATGGTCTTTACCTCAACTTGATAAAAGCCATCTATGACAAACCAACAGCCAGCATCATATTAAATGGTCAGAAACAGAAAGCTTTCACTCTAAAATCAGGAACAAGACAAAGCTGTCTACTATCACCACTCCTATTCAATATAGTGCCAAAAACATTAACAAGAGCAATTAGACAAGAGAGAGAAATAAAAGGAATAAGGATAGGAAAAGAAAACATTAAATTATCATTATTTGCAGACGTCATGATATTCTACATAGAAGACCCCCAAAACTCCACTGAAAGACTTCTAGATGTAATAACCAAATTCAGTAGTGTAGCTGAATACAAAGTCAACACTCAAAAATCAATAGCATTCCTGTACACAAACAACAAACTCATTGAGAGAGAAATAAGAGAAACTACATCCTTCACAATAGCATCCAAAAAAATGAAATACTTAGGAATCAATCTAACAAAGGAAGCAAAAGAGCTATACAATGAAAATTACAGTACTCTGAAAAAAAGAAATTGTAGAGGATTTCAGAAAATGGAAAGACATTCCTTGTTCATGGATAGGAATACCAAACATTGTGAAAATGGCCATTCTCCCAAAATTGTTATATAGGTTTAGAGCAATTGCAATCAAAATACCATTATCATACCTCACAGATCTAGAGAAATCATTCCTAAAATTCATCTGGAAGCAGAAGAGACCTAGAATAGCAAAGGCAATTCTGGGCAACAAAGGCAAGGCAGGAGGCATCACAATCCCTGACTTGCAGTTATACTACAATGCTACTGTGATAAAGTCGGCATGGTACAGGAATAAAAAGAGACCTGAAGATCAGTGGAATAGATTAGAAGATACAACCACAATTACAAACACATTCAGCCACCTTTTCTTAGACAAACATGCCAACATGTTCACTGGAAGGAAGATAGCCTCTTTAATAAATGGTGCTGGAAAAACTGGCTTTTCCATATGCCAAAAACTAAAACTAGACCCATGTCTATCACCATTCACTAAACTAAACTCAAAATGGATCAAAGATATAAATATTAAAATAGAAATACTAAATCTGCTGGAAGACAAAGTAGGTAGAAACCTTGAAGACATAAGAGTAAGCAGAGAATTCATAAGCAAAAATTAAACTGCCGGGGAAATACTTCCCAGAATCAACAACTGGCATCTCGTCTTATTAAAAAGTTTTTGCATGTCAAAAGAAATCTCCAACAGAGTGAAAAGGAAACCCACAAATTGAGAAAAAATCTTAGTCAACTGTCCTTCAGACAAAGGACTTCTATGCAGAACATATAAAGAATTAAAAAAATCAGGTCCTGCAAATTCAAAGACCCCACACAAAAAATGGGCATCTGAGATGAATACTCATTTCTCAGCTGAAGAAATACAAATGCCAAGTAAATACATGAAAAAATGTTCAGCATCATTAGTCATTACAGAAATGAAAATTAAAACAATAGTGAGATACCATCTCACTCCAGAAAGAATGGCCAGGATCAACAAAACAACCAATAACGAATTCTAGAGAGGCTGTGGGGAAAAAGGAACTCTTCCGCACTGTTGGTGGGAGTGTAGACTGGTGCAACCACTGTGGAAATCAGTCTGGAGGTCCCCTTTGACCCAGCTATCCCGCTTCTGGTCATATTCCCAGAAGAAGTGAAAATATCATATACCACAGTGATATATGTGCACCCATGTTTATAGCAGCACAATTCGTAATAGCCAAATCTTGGAAACAACCCAAATGCCCATCAACTGAGGAATGGATAAAAAATATGTGGTATTTTTATACAATGAAGTACCACTCAGCTATAAAGAAGGATCACATTGAGGCTCTTACAGGTAAATGAATGCGACTTGAAACCATACTCATAAGTGAAATAAATCAAACTCACATGTATAAATATTATATTGTCTCCCTAATGTAGGAAACTAGAGAGTAAATAAGATACAAAATTTTCAATAAATATTGTGAAAGGGTAAGAAACTGCTAAAAGGGGAAAAAATAACTCAGATAGGTAAAAGGAGAACAGAATGAAGGGAAACAAAAAAAGATATAAATGTGTATATATATACACGCTTAAGATAGCTAAGATGACTGTACTACTAATTCTATTAGTTCTTGGAACAAAACAGTTAACATTCATAGGATTAGCTCAATTTTGCATGTCTGTATCTGGGAATCTGAGTAACTCTTTTGAAGATAACTATACAAAATACCTTTGTGAAGTTCCAAAAAAAAATTATTGTAAAGCAGAGGAAGTAGTTATCCTAATAGCAGTGATGGCTTGTGTAAAAGCCAGGAGAGGTGTGTTGGGGAATGATATGAATTTCTTCCTCTAAAGAGTAATATATGGTCAACAGTCACACTAAAGACCATTCATTCCTTTTAGAGAAAGGGCCATCCTAACCTTATATGAAAAGGCCCTGAGTACAGTTTCCAATTAGCATTAGAAATTTTGGGTTTATGATGAATACTTTATGCTCCAGATTTGAATTCTAGCTGTGCCATGTGCCATGGTCATGGGGAGTTCACAAATTTCTCAACTCACTTTTGTCGAATGTAAAGTAGGTGTGATAAGAACTCACAAGACCATTCTTGGGACTAACTGAGATAAGGCATATAGTGCTAAGCAGACATTTAATAAAGGCTAGCAGCAATATTACTTTGATTTTCAATACTGAAACTTTTTGTAACTATTAGGTAGTTGACAAACATAAAGAATTACCAAGTCTGTGCAGCATTTTTAGATCTCAGATAGTTTTGTTATTTAGCTTTATCCAACAATCTGGACAAGTGAAATAAGAAAAGCCAGTGGTAAAATAAGAAATAAGAGTTCATGCTGAAGCAAGTATAACCTCGACCATCATGTGGTGAGAGTGTGACTGTCCCCTTCATTGTACCAGCACCCCATGTAGCAGCAAACTGGGGAGCCCTGGGAGTGAGAGAAGCCAGCTCTGCTCACGCCATCCACAGTGATCAGATTTTCTAAACATTTGTGCCAGCAGCTTTTGCTTTGTCGCCAAATATGCTTTTCTTTGTTTGTGAAGTTTCCACCAAGCAAAGCAGCTTTGTTGATAATGAAGCTGCAGAGGATGCTCATGGAACAGGCCACTCTACCCAAAACTGGGTGTGCTGCCCTCGGAGGTCCTGGCTGAGATCGTCCACCTAGCTAAGATGCATCCCTCCGTGGAACGTCCTTTGGGGGGCTTTTGTGTGCTGACCTCAGCCTACCCCTGTCTCCTCTAACACAGATCATGTTAATAACAGATCACACGCTGATGTTAGGCTACAAGGCTATACATGACTCCTGCTTTTTCTCAATGGACTCAAGATTTTAAAATTTCTTTTAAAACGAAAAGCAAGATGTGTTTCTTACAAATCATAAAAGAGCATAGAGATGCATAAAGAAAGCTAATATCCCATTAACTCCTCTAATTCTACTCATGTGAGAAAACCAGTGTTCAGAGTTTGGTATGTGTGCCCTTTCCTGGCTCTATGTTCACGCACACACCACACTTGCGAACACTCACACAAGCACACTGCTCATGCGCTCACACATTTTATTGTTTGTTGGGTTTGGCAAGTGGAATTATTCTCTATGTGTTACCCCACCATTTGTCCCCAAATTGACCAATCTATAGGTGTAACTAATTTTAAAGTAGCTACTTACTTTTCCATTGTGAAGGTGTATCAAAATGTAGTTACCAGTTCGCTGAATGATAAGAATCCATGTTGTTTCTAGTTTTCTTCACTCTTAACAAATAATGCCAGAAGAAATCTTTCTATGCATGTATTGTCTATATAAGCATCTGTGTAGAAGATCTATTTGCACACATACACATTTCTATAATAAACTCTTACAATAAGGGTTTGTTGATCAGCTGTGTGAATTTTTAGTTTTAGTAGAACATCCTAGGTCATAGTCCACAAAAACTGCCCCGTCAATATTTGAAAATACCTTTCCAGTCCTAGATAGCAGTGGTCTTTTAAGTTTGCGTGAATTGGATGAGACAGAAATTAACTAAATTAATCTCCTTGACCCTGCTTTGTCTCTTCAGCATAGCCAGATGAGAACTGTCTGGTGCCAGTGGACCATGTGTGTGGCAGACCCATGCTGACCCTCTTGTTTGGGGAGAGTTCAGCTGGTTGTTTACAAGCTGCCCAGTTTACCTTGTTTTGCCAACAGAGCTGAGTTCTCAGGTAGTTTCAGGAACACAAATAAATTTAGTGTGAACTAGCTCTGACAGTGTAAAAGGTTGTGTTTTATTCATTAAAAGAAGGCCTGACAGTGAAGCTAAATGCCTGATAGGAAGGAGTCCCCTAAACACCTGAGGAGATATATTTGCAACAGAGGCCAAAACCCTCCTAATCAGCCAAATCCTCCTATTTGCTAAAGATGAAAGAAAAAGAGGAGAAGAAAAAATAAGAGTGAGGTCTCATCCTGAATCCTTTCGGGTGGCTGTAGGACTACAGGACAGAGTATATTTGGTGCCTAACCCCATGCCTGCTACATGATGACTACTTAATAAACTCTCATTGCTATTATTATTATCAAATGACAAATAGCACAATCATTTCCAACCCATGGAATGCTACTTATAGACACTTCCTTGGTAAATTACAATTTCAAGAACATTTCCATTCAGAGGCTTTATTGATCTGTAGTTTCTAGGGATAAAACCAGAGTCTCTCTTTTAAGCAGATCCAAAGAAAAAGCTCTTCTGGAGCTTTTTTTCTTCCAGCTAAGTGGGAACTTCCTACTCTTTAGATCTGTCCTTGGACTCCAGGACTTCAAAGCAACCTTTTCCCCCAGACTTTCTCCCATGGAGTCCCTAGAGTCTTGTAGTGAAAGGCCTTGTTCCCTGACTTGTGCAGGGGTAGCAAGGATTCCTCCAAGCCTTGGGGAGTGTGCTTGGGGAGGATCTCCGTGTGCCATCAGGATGCCCTGACCAAGGGGTCACACAAGAAAATCCCTGTAGAGGGTTTAACATGAGCCTCTGCAGTCCTCCCCTCCACATTTCTGCTGTCTTGTGTTTATGAATGACTTGTCAGGAGTCACTTACAGTAAACCCTCTCAGTCTCACATTCTAGCCCGCTCTGGGAGTTGGCTTGAGGGCTGTGAGGCTGATGTCATTTCTAGTGCTTAGAAAATTTTAACACCATCCCATTTCTCTCAGGAATCTGTAATAGAAACATTTTAGCCTAGATCTGTAAGACATTTTCGGTCCTTTGGTCCCACTGACCATTTGTTAAAGAAAAGGGATGACAAGATCAGTTGCTGGAGATGGAGCGGAGACAAATCATATCCTCCCTTCTCAGAGGCCCTGCAGTGGCAGACAACTGGGGCTGGATGTGACTGCCATGCGAGAGCTCATGGGTGCTATCAAAAATCCAATCTGATTCACTCCAACTGGGCTATTACACTCTGGGCCTGATAGGATCATACTCTCAGAGCACAGGGTAAAATTAAATTTGAGAGAAAATGAGATTTCTTTTGTTTTGTATCAAGTCCCATAGATAAGTGTTCTTCACAACTTGACCTTGATGGTCAGGGGAAGCCCCTTTGCAGGTCCAGAGAGATGGGATAGGCTAATTAAATGGATTGGTGGTTCCTCTGTTTTCCTGCTTGGCACTGCTATGGGGCTCCTCTTTCTGTCTCCTTCTAGGTTGGCACCAGTCTAATTGCAAAGTTCTGTAGAGAAGATTGTCCCCAGCACCCCTCCATCCTCTTCCTGTAGCTCCTCTTCCCTTGTCCTTCACTATGCTTCATCTGTGCAGTGGAAGACACCAGCTCCAAATCTCGTGTCAGTGAGTTTCTCTAGTTCCCAAAAAGATCCAAGGTATTCAATAAGCTCTTTTGAGCTAAAATGTGATTAGTGTTGCAAAAACAGTCTAACTCTCTCTACCTCTTCCCTATATGTCCATACAAGTGGCTTTTAATAAAAGGAATATCTGGTACAGATTTCAGAGATCTTTGAGGAACCTTGCCCCAAATCACAGGACTTGGGGCTGCTCCCCTGGGAGGAAAGATGAGCCCTGACTACATGTTTTTGTTGCTGACTTATAGCAGCATTTCTCACTCTGGTCTGCAGACAAGCTGCATCACAATTTCCTAGGATGCTGGTTAAGTATTTATTTTAGTTCATTGCACAGAATTATTAGTTCAGAATCTCTGCCATGCCATCCAAGGAAGTAGGCTTTTCACCAGCCTTTCACATGACCCTGAGGCACAATTCAAGAGCCATTGGCTATAGACAGGGAGGAGTTTCTGTCAGTGGCCCTGAGCCTTTCCCACCATCATATGGCTGATGGATTATTTCTGAGGAAGCAGAGTGGGTTGGTTGCTTAGGCCTTTACAGACCTAATACTGTCTCCAGAGGCTGCTGCAGTAAGGGCCCAAGGCTATGTGGAATTTGCAGCTTCCTCTCAGTCCATCTTAGGTTCCCTCCCACAGGAAAAGTTGAATCTTTCCACAGAATATGACTGGATACATAAAAATTTTAAAGAGAGACTCAGGTTACTTTAAATATAGAACTGACCTTACTCAATAGGAGTGGGGGGAGGGGGCAAAGATGATCAATAGTGGTCATTACAATCACTATTTGTTGAAAGCCTACGAAGTTCTAGACCAGGTCCATATTATTCAGTCATAATTTCATTTACGCTTCACATTTTCTTACATAATGGTATCACTATGCCCTTTTTATGGATGAGAAAATGATTCCTCAAAATCAAAGACCTTATAACCGATTTAATAAGTAGATTCTGAGCCCTGTCTGAATCTAGAAATGCGTTTCCAGGTAGATGCAAATTTGTAGCGCTACAGCCCAGTCCTATCCATCATTCTGACTTTCACACTGACTCTATGAGGTAGACAGAGCAAATTTTATAAATGAGACAGCTGAGAATTAAAGGAATAAATTATTCTGAGCTTTGCACTAACAACAACACGAGATTTGAACTCAACAGATTTGTTCTCAATCTGGGGCTTTTTCTGTTATGATACTCTATCCTCCTGTCATGTTCATCTAAAGTGGTACCCAAGAGGCGCGATACTGGCACTGTACTTTAGATCAACAAGTATGTGACTTTTGGGGGGGCTTCCATAGCAAATCATAGCAGATATTGTGACTTCAAACAACATACTTTTATTGTCTCACAGTTCTGGAGGCCAGAATGCAAAGTCAAAGTGTTAGCAGGATCCAAGTTTCCTCTGAGAGCTGAGTGATAACGTTTCCTTCCTCTTCCAGCTTCTGGTGACTCCATGTGCTCCTCGGCTGATGGCGGCACAACTCCAGTCTCTTCCTCTACCTTTATATGCCCTTCTCCTCTGTGTCTGTGATTTCTTATTTTCTTCTTCTTCTTTTATTTTTTCTTTTTGGTAGTGGGAATTGAAACTATGACCTTCTTACTGAACTACATTGCCAGTCCTTTTAAATCTTTTATTTTGGGATAGGTCTTGCTAAGTCCCTAAGGTGCACCTGCCGAGGTTGAACTTGTGATCTTCTTGCTTCAGCTTCCTATGGTGCTCTTATCACTTGCTGTTGAATTTAGGGTTCACATGAAGAATTTAATCTCAAGACCCTTAACTTAATTACATCTTCAAAAACCCTTTTCTAAATAAGGTCACATTCACATGTTCCAGAGGTTAGGATGTGGACAAGTAGCTTTTGGGATTGACCCCCCCTGCTTAGTTCAGGCTACTCCAAAATGTTACTAGTATTTTCAGACAGAAATGCTCCAGGAAATGTAAATATGCTAAGCTCATTAGAAAGCACATGCTGAGGTTGACTGTACAGCACAGTGCTAGAGAATCTACCTAGCATGCATGAGGCTCTGTGTTTAATCCCTACCACTACAAAGAAAACAAAATAAAAGCAAGCAAATAAATGGAAGAGATGAAAGAAAGCATATGTAGTTCATTTACGTTTATTTCACTACTGTGTTCTTCCCAAACCCTGAAGTCTGCCCTGGAAAACAGTTGTTAATGAGGATGTGGGCCAGGGAAGGATTCTCTTAGAGCAGAAAGCCTCAGTTTAAATTCATGGCTCTGAAAGGTGAGCGTTCCACTTATATGGCAGCAGAGGCCAGCGTAGCATGGGGGGAAAAGCAGATGGGCAGCAGGGGAGCTGGAAGTGGAGGAATGCTTCCGAAAGCAGCCACTGCACAGGCAGGGCCTGCCTGGGAGTTGAGTGATAGATTTGGGTGGCTTTTGCACAGTCCTAGTTGTGTTTGGGAATGGTCTCCTATCACCACAGCTGTGGGGAGCTGTACCTAGGTGAGCGTGGGGGTGGGCCAGAAGCCTCGAAAATCCTTGCTGACCCTCGAGCCAGGCTCCTGGCAGAGGGAAGCAGTCTCAGTTACTGCTCCGCTGGTACTGACTTTCCAGTCGACTTCTACAGCATCTACTTGTGGGGTGAGGGAAAAAGCTGGAAGCCGTGTAGAGCCCTCTAATAGCAGCAGAAATATTCCTAGAGGAGAGCAGTGTGTGATTTCCATGGGGAGGCTCTGCTCTGAGTCTTCCCTCTTCCATAGCAACTGCTGAGTAGGGGGCCTAGCTGAGCCAGTCAGGCTCTGGGGCCTCTGGGAAATCTGCTATGCTGGTCCCGCAGGGACTATGGGCAACCATAGGTCAAGAAAACCCTTTATCCCAGATGCTCCTGTCAGAAGCAGTGCTGGGGAGCATCCCCACCTCCATTCCACTCTACTCCTATACCAGCATCTAAACCTTCCCTCTGGTGGAGAGGATCCCCCAGTTCTGATATACAGTAGTTCCTGCAACTATGATGTTTTCTCTGATGCTTCGGACGGCTTTACAGACTGAATGGGCAGCACAATCACCCTGCTGATTTTCACAGTTGTGGGTTATTTGAAAAAACAACAACAAAGCATCCAAATGGATTATCAGAACTAACTTGGGAATCCTGGATGCAAAGTTCATGGTTACTGGGGGCTCTTGGGAGCTTTCCTAGGTAAATGGAGGTCTCTTTTCCCCCCAAAGTTTTCTTATGCTGCAAAGGATGATTCACTCCTTGTTGTCAGCACATCAGTACTTGTGGTCAAGCTTAAGATTTGATTCCAGGAGTGCCACTGAGTCTGAGCGCATCTAACCACTCCCAGGAAAGCCGGGGCCAATGGGACTCCTAGAGGTGTGAGGTGCTTGGTTGAAGACTAGTCTTCCCTTAGGAAGGGAAGAAGGAATTGAGAACCATCCTGCAGAGAGTCAATCCCAAAGTAGAACACAGCTGTCTTTGGAACTCTGTTTTCTTTATACCATAATTTTCTCCACCTGCCTCTTGGTGGCACCTCATTCCCCTTGTTGGAACCTTTTAATTCTTTACAACAGAGTCCTAGTGACTGACAGTTCTGGAGACTAGAAGTCCAAAATTAAGGTGTCTTGGACCATGTTCCCTCTAAAACCTGTAGGAGAACCTCTCCTCACCTCTTTTTACCTTCTGTAGTTTTCAGGCAATCCTTGACATGCCTGGTTTGCAGTTGTAATCTCTTTCAACTTCAGTCCTGGGCTCTGTCTTGTATGGCAATTTCTCCTTGTGTACCTCTGTCTCTTTTCCTCTTCTTATGATGATACCAGTCATATTGACTTTAGGTCCACTGTACTCATCTTAAGTAATTATATCTGCAAAGACCCCATTCTAAAATAAGGTCACATTGTGAGGCTCCAAGAACATGAATTGAGGGTGACATAGTTCAACTCACTATACATTCTCATCCATTTTCAGGAAAGTATATAGTCATATTCTTCCCATACTGTGGATGGCTGATAAGTCTAGATAGATCTCTAGATACATTAAGAGGTACCAACAGGTAAACTGGAAACAGGAAGGGCAGTTGAAATGAATCCCTGAAAGTAGAATTTCAAGCACTATGGAGCTGTGAGAATTGGATTATTTTTAATCTCAGAATAGCTCCTATCTTCATATAACATTTTGTATAGATGGACATAAAATATCAGAGCATTCTTGAAAAGAGCAGGAGTCATAAAAGCAGGGTAGTACAGAGGTAAAAGGTCCTTGACTTGCACCAAGAGACTGAGACCCAAACCTCAGTTGTATCTCTAACCAGTGCAGGCCCTGGAACCCTTCAACAAGTGTTGGACTTCTCTGTAGTATGAGGGGTTAGGACTGGAAGACCCCAAGTGAATCTTCCTACTAATGCTTTATAATTATAAATGTGGACCAATTAGACCATTATTCCCAGGATCACTTTATTTACCCTCTGCCACTTCTTCCCACTGGTAAAAGAATCATCTCCTGTACCCTACCAAAGTGAGGTGCCCACCGAAAAAGGGCTGACTTGCAGCATTGAGAACATGCGGGATGCTACATTTGTCTCAGAGTCTTTCTTGAAAGTCTTATTCATTCGTCCAGAGACTATATCCGTTTCTCCATACCTAAAAAGAGTGGTGAACTGGGCAGCTAAGATCCTTGCCCTTCCAGTTTACACTCTACCAGGTAAATCTACCACATAGCCAGGAAAGACAACATTAGTTTGGAGGACGAATGATATGCAGGATGAGACCCACTGTTATGAGTTGCATTCCATTCTCTTACAAATCTGTTTTGTGAGTTGAATTCTATCCTCTTACAAAGTTACGCGAAAGTCCTAAACCTAGTACTCAGATGTCACACTATTTTACAGTGGGTCCTTTATCCAGTGTAATTGGGGTCATTATAATACAACCATGTGGAGAGAGAGATACATAGATAACACCATGTAAAAATGACAGCAGAGACTATAGTTAGGTATTTGTTAAACCAAGCAACACCAAGCAGTGCTTGGGAAACACTAGAAACTAGAAAGAGAAAAGGTAAGACTCTCCTTACGGGTCTCAAAGGGAGTACTTTCTTGTTGACATCTTAACTTCCTACTTCTGACCTCCAGTACTCAGACAGTACATTTCTGTTGCTTTAAGTCACTCGACTTGCACTACATTGTTACAGCAACCTTAGGACACTATCGTGCATCTAAGGCAGTCTAGTTTCCCAGAGGAGGAGATGCCAAACTGAGGCTCGAGGATGAGTGGGATTTAACAAGGGAAAGGGTACATGATTTGGCTTTCAATAATTATGTCATTGTAACAAAGAGCTGAGAAGATTAATTTCTAAAGAGAAAAGTTTTATTTTGGCTCACAGTGTTGGTGGTTTCAGTCCATAATCCATTGGTGCTGTTGCTTTGTGCCTGTGGTAAGGCAACTTATCATAGTTACAAGCTTCTGGCAGAGCAAAGCTGCTCAC
This sequence comes from Cuniculus paca, assembly GCA_004365215.1. NCBI lineage: Eukaryota > Metazoa > Chordata > Mammalia > Rodentia > Cuniculidae > Cuniculus > Cuniculus paca. Next base: position 29,280 of record RJWT010001082.1, read on the forward strand.
CTCATGACTGGGAAGTGAGAAAAGGAGAGGAAGGGGAAGGGGCTGGGGTCCACAGTCCCTTTTTCTTTTCTTTTTTCTTTTCACAGTCCCTCTCTAGGGCACACCCCCAATGACCAGGAGACCTCCCACTAGGCTCTACCTCCTGGGTAGGATTCTACCACCACCTGCCATGATGCCAAGTAGGGAACAAGAATGAGTTTTGGGGGGACATTTAAGATCTAAACTATAGCAAGGGGTGTGAATAGAATGTGCAAATGCATGTGGAAGTTGGGCTAGATGATGTCGGATAGAGGAATTGACATATCCAAGGGCCTGGGGGAAGAAAACCTTGTTAAATGGGATCACTGTTGGTGTGCCATAGTGCTTGATGGAGAATGAAGAGTAGTACATTCAGGGTGGTACCCAGGGGCCAGATCAGCTGTTCCTCTTAGGGATTTCTCCTAAACATGAATGAGAGCTAGGAGTGCCACACGCCGGCTGTACTGTGCCCTGAAAATACCAAGTTCACTGCTACAGGAGAACATCATGGGAGATTTAATGAGGAAATGAGGGCAAGCCAGGCTTTGCTGCCTACAGCATTCCTTTCTGAATCAGACTCCAAGACTCATTTATTTCCCAAATATTTATTTAATGTTCAAAGTTCTACCCTGGGTACGCAAGACACAGAAATGTGTTGCAATACCTAACATTTACCCGACACATATTATGTACAAAGCACTATGCTTACTGCTTTATGTGGATTTTCTCACTCAATGCTCTTAACATATTCATAAAATGCATTACGTTATTATCCCTACTGCACAGAGAAGGAAACCATACCTCAAGAGGCTAAATAATGTGCCCCACATGTTTCAGCCAGGAAGCTGTGGAGTTGAGATTTGAATAAAGGCAAACTCAATCCAGGATCATGCCCTTAACTCCTGTAAAATACAAATCTTTGCTTTCAAGGCACTTATAATCTAGGAGGAAAGTCATGACAACAATAACTCAAAGTGTGTTCAATGTAGAGGACTTCTAAGTTCTAAGTGCTTAGAGCAGGAATAAGGGAAGATGGATGTGTAGTAAGGTATAAAGAGAATGGAGCAGAAACATTTAAAATAAAGAGGGTGAATCTGAGCTCAATGTGGAAGCTTGGAGTGCTAACAATATTGATGGGTGCTCACCAAGCAAACGCTTATACACCAAATTCTCTGCCAATACTTTACACAAGACACTGTGCAGTAGGCCCAATTATTAATCCACTTACTAGGTTAGAAAGTCAAAGGTACAGAAAAACCTGAGTGCAATTTAAATAGATACATTTGGGAGTGAAGGCAATAGCCAGAGGAAGAGAGTATGTTTACAGAAAGCACCTCAGGGCTAAGTCTGGAGGCATGAGCAGCTGGGTTGGTTGGGGTCCCCAGATCATGAAGGATGTGAGAAAGGTCAGAAGGTTCCAGATCATCACAACTAGGGAACTCAAGCAAAGGGCTTGGACTTAACTCATTAGCAGTAAGGACACATTAGATTTTAAGCAGAAAGACTGATCTTGCAACAGGACTCAAGCCAGGATAAGTACAGATGTAAGGAAAGGAAAAGGGGGCCTGGTACCACACATTATGGTCATCGGTAGAACAACAGTCCCCAGTGGTCCCCACCATGTGTCAGTGTAGAGGGATCAGCTGATAAGAAGAAACCTCAGCACTCCTGCATTTGACAGTCTAGGACAATGGCAATGAAGACGTAAACCAAGGCAAGAGCAATGGCAAGGGGAAGAGGGCAGACGTAATAGTGTTTCTTGCCTAGAAGCGACTGGACCTAACAATTGAGACATTCAGAGTGCTCTAGACAGTTAGGAAATAAAAGTTGCCTGTGGATTAAGGGCCAACCTGCATGGGAGGTAAGCACTGTATGAGGGTAAAAATACCAATTTAACATATAAAACAAGGTGGAGTTTAGAAGTCTTTTTTTTTCTTCCTTCTTTCTGCCTCCTTCCCTCCATTTCTTCCTTTGTTCTTTCCTTTTTGCTCCCTCCCTCTACAAGCCAGAGGAGGGGTGCATTTGCTATGACTTCAGCAACCCTGAACACCAAGGGACAGCCTTGTGCATAGTGGCAGGGAGACAGAGCCTCAGGGGTTTGCCTCTGGTCCTCACCACGGCTCTCCCTGGTCATATAGAGTTGGCTCCTTCCTCCACCTGTCTGCCTCTCTCCCCTCCCACCCTCTCCAGCCTTTGTACTGTGTCTTCCTGTTAGGAGTTTGACTGGAAGCCTGGCTGTGGGGAGGAGGCAAGAAAGGCTTGGGGACTCAGACTAGAGTCTTTGGCTCATCTTTGGTCACTCTGATGAAAGGCAGCTAGGGGGAGGGGTTGAGATTACTGGGTCATATTTTTCCTATCATGGAAATACTGTATTTTCCAAGCCTGTGTATTATGTATTCTCTACTCAATTCTCTTGGATTTTGTGCTTCAAGGCCCATTTTGTACTCAAGAGAGGTTCTGTAACTGTGGGTCTGGTGATAAAGCTGAGACCAATCATCCTGGCTAGAAGTACATGCTCATTGCTCTGAGCTCCCTAAGCTCTTGCTCTTTGTCTATGCTACTTCTCACTCTTGTACAAACCAGGACAGAAAGGATACATGCTACAATTCCCCTCTGGACCCCTGAAATCACTTCTTGGACTTTCCTGCCCCCACAGCCAAATGCAGAGTTATTAGCTTGGATGACTCTGCTTATGTGAAATGGCCCATTATTGCAACAATTACATATCATTTTACCTTGTGTTTAATTCCCTCTTTCCACTTGATCGATAAGGTGAGTTTTATTATTCCCATTTCATAGATGGGTAAGATTCAGTAGAGTGATTTACACAAGATCTGAGCTACTTAGGAAAAAATGAGTTTGAGTGAATGTTTCTCACTCCAAAGCCATTGTTATTCCCATTCCAAGACACGACTTCTCTGTTTGCACAATTTTATTGGTGATTTGCTTTACTTACTATGGTTTTTCTCTAGAGGAAGAACAGGGAAATGTGTTTGATTACTAGCAATTCCCTGAGCATCATGATCTGGATGCTCCCCTTGGCTCAATTCTGACTTGTTGGTTTCAAGACATAAACATCATAATACCTCTGGGGCTCTATGTCCTCCTGTATAATATGATGAATTTGGATTGAATAACTTTCCAAGACTCAAGTTCTGAATTCCATGCTTGTATAGCTACCATTGTTTCGCTTCTCTTTTCTGGCCCAAAGCTAGCTACAGGGGATACTTGCTTTTCCTCCAACCAGACCAGTGTGTGAGAGACTGATGAATCTGTTAGTTTTGTTCTACCCAATAGATCAGGTGAATTTTCTAGTTTCCTAAAACAAAAATGGTCCTGCAGTGAAGTGACTCCATGATGTACCCGCTCCTCTGATCCAAAGTCCTGGGCAACCAGCCATTCCTAGGCTAGGATCCTACACAAGGTTGTTTTGTGTTGCAAGCTGGTAAAAGGCTCTGTAAATACTAGATTCCCTTTGGTCCTTTGGGTAACAATAGGCTATGTTCTCATGCTCCTGGATTGTGTCTGTCTTTCATTAGGAGATGGCCAGTAAGGGAAGTAAAGGAATGAGGAGGGAAAGGGAAGGGACCTCAGTTACTAACAGAGACCTCTCAACAACCCAGGCAGCGAAGTCTCTTTCCACAGAGGCTACTTGCTCTCTAGTTGCAGAAGTTGCACTGCCAGTCCTTAACCAAGCTGGACAATGAGGCCAGGGAGGCCCAGCTGTGCACTAATGAACAGCCAGATGGAAATCAAATAGGCAAGTTGGGTTAGTGACAAATGGAGTCTTCAGCTGACATGAATCACAACCTGTGTGTCAGACACTCTTGTGCAGAAGGCAAAGGCAGTGTTTGATCAATGGCATTGCTCAAAGGATAGCTGCAAATAGTCCTTGCACCTATGTCACCCCTCCTCCCCGACTGTGTTCCAATCAGTGCTTGAGTTGCTCCACAGAGAATGAAACGTGTATTCTGGCCAGTCAAGCTGAGGTTCCTCTTCCTGTGCTCAGTGATGGCTCCCTGGGTTTGCAGTTACCCTAAACAGGCTCTACACACTCCTGGGGGTGGGAAAGGTGTTGACCAGCAGGGTGAGCAGAAGAGAACAGATAGTTTCCTCTTAGTCATTTGGGATAGAACTTCCCATGTGAAACAGAGCTGTGGTGTAATGACATGGAACAAAAGCAGCTAAGCACTGCCAATATGCATCCAGTGGAGGCTGAAACTGTAATAAAAACAAGAGCGGGAGGGGGAAAGCAGCTAGCCCAGCCTGGCTGATTTGTAGTGTCTGCATTGATACAACATTTATATTTGTGGATTCTCTGAAGAGGAGGTGGGCTTTAATGATACCAGTTTAAATCTCCAGGCCAGAGATATAATCGCACGCCATTACTCCTTAATTACATGGTAACTACTATGTCATTACTTCCTAACTCTAGTCTAATTGCAACTCACTCCTGATTAGCGGGCAATAAACATTCACAAATAGGGTGCAGGGTCCGAGATCTATTTCCATAACATTTACTCAGCTTAAGTGAAGGAATGCAAACATGCAAATTGGGGGACTGCAGGGAGTCTGCCCCAATAACTATTATTGAGAACATTTGTTAAGTTTGAATGTCCCTCCAGATTAAATAACCAAAGTTATTTTAGGGAAAATACAGATTCACCTACCTGGGCATCATGCAGAATGTTAATGTTTGGAGTCTGGAGTCTTGAATTCACATTCTTCTGTTTTATTTACTAGCTGTTTGATCTTAGTTGGGCACTAAACCTTTCTGGGTATCTGTTTCCTAATCTAAAATTGGAGAAATAATAAAAACTACTTTGCAAAACTATGGATTGAAAAGATCACTTTGTGAAAAAGCTCTGTGAAATTGAAGGAGAATGTTGCCTAGTTATCACTAATATTCCCAGGGTGAAGAATGTCCTTTGATGTTAACAGAATGTGAAACTGTTATCCAAATGCCTTTAGCTAGTACTTCTTAGACCTCAGAATGCATACAGATCACCTGGAAGTTTAGGTTGTGGTCAGCAGATCTGGGATGGGGATTTGGAGTCTGTATTTCTAACAATGTCCTAGGTGACATTGATGCTGCTGGTCCACAGATTACACCATGAGTGGAAGGCTATAGATCATCCTTACCCAAGGAGTCGGCTGTAGAACAGAATGGGACAGGACAAGAGGCCAGGTGGGTAGGACAATTTCGTGACCATGAGATCATTCTGCTCTACATACTCCGTGAGTTTCTATTGGTTCCTCCTCCTGTGCAGATGGCAGCGATTAACATGGAGGCATTGTTGGGAAGACGGGCACACAGAGCTGAGGTCAGGTCCTGTTATCCTACACTAACGGGGTAACTCTCCATGGGGAAAGGGAATAGGATGGTGCTGAGGAAAAGATGCTTCTTTCAGGTGACTGGTAACGGTGTTCCCGTATCCAAGAACTCTTGACAAATGGGATAGCATAGTGGTCTTGGGCAGGGGCTGCGGTCAGGCTGTGGTACCTTCACAATCTGCCGGGTGTCTGGACCATAGGAGGGCCTCAGTTACTATCTGTCAGAAGAAGAAAAGAGAGAAGCACAGACAGAAGGAAAGGAGAAAGGAAAAAGACAGAAGAAATGAATTTGGTTTTGGTAGACAATGCTTCTTTCACACATTTGTTCATGGCTGGCCCTGAAAGGAATACCAGAATGATTGACATGATGGATGAAGCGGGATAGCATCCTTGATGTGCTCTTTTTCAGATTTTCCCTTCATAGTTTAAAACATGGAGTCTCAGTGTGTTGTTCCTGCAGTCGCACAGGGAGCAGGTGGGAAAACTAGATCCCAGCTTCCTCACTTCTCCAGTCTGCCTCAGTGCCGGTGCTCCTCACACCAGACAAATGCAACTTGCTCCTGGAGCATCCTTCTTTGTCAAGCACCCACCCAGGATGAGGTGCCCTGCTAGAACCGAGCAGAGGCTACCAGTGTATGTGCCTCTCCTTGATTCCTTCAGCTCTAAATACCACATCTTTGATTTCCAAGAGAAACAATTTTTGTTTCTTTTTCCCCCTCTTACAACAGAGAGAAAGTTACAACAAAACTCTGGGCCCTCAAAGTTCTGATTCAGAGAGGAGCCTCCTTCACATGCTGGAAACCCCAGCACAACTGGGGTCACTTGCCAGGATCTGGGTGGGATGAGTGCCTGAAAAGGGCCAAGGAACACTGTTGCTTTCCCAAGGTAGCATGTGATATACCCTAAGAGGCACAGTGCATCTCAGGTAAGCCAGACTTGCCGAGGCAGGTGGGGACCTTGCGGGCAGGGCCAGGCATGGAAAAGGGATCCTTTGTTAGCAGCCACAGGGTCTGGTCAGGGTGAGGGACAAAGTGACCTTTGCATGAATAAATTTGCATCTCTACGAGAACAGTATTGAACCGAACAATTGGACTCCTAAAATGCCTTTCAGGATGGCGTGGGGAGAGGCTGTTGACCTGGAAGCCAATGAAGACCATGGTACAGCGCTGGCAGGCTCTTTGTCCCATATAAGAAGAGCAGAGCCTGTCCACATACCATTCTTCAAGTCATTTTTTAAAATTGCCTTAATCCAGGACCTGTAATACACATCTTAGGTGAACAAATTAAATATAGTACAGTATTGCATCTGAAACTCCCAGCATTGAGAAAGGAATGTCATTAAATATCCTTTTAGCAAAGACTTCAGTGTGATTTCTAACCACCACATAGAGTAAAATCTAAATATACACGGGCATGAAATATTTTAGAAGCCTAATTGAAGGATGCATGCTATGTTCATGATATAGATCATAACTAAAGGTGTTTAAACCTCTGGCTGTTTTTTTTTCCAGTTTGCACAACTAAATGTGCCATTATTGGGAAGGTCACCCCCTCTTCATGCTCCTGCCTATATACTAGCTCCTGTGTACACCAGAGGTCCCTGAAGTCCAGAGAGCTCAGGAGACGACCACACTGACTCAGCGACGGGGCTGTTCTGGCCTTATTTTCAGTATTTTTTCTTGGGTCAGGGATCAAATCCAGAGCCATGCACACATTAAGCACATGCTCTATCACTGAACCACTTCCTCAGCTCTGTTCCATGCTCAGAGCTCACACATCTAGGTTTCTTCCATGAAAAGATCCAGGCCTCTATGAGCTTGGAATTTAGTGGGAGTCTCAGTGAAGGCCTTGCCCCCCCCTCCAACTCCCCAGGAATAATAGGGAATAAAGTCATAAGAAGATGCTTCTTGCCACCTAGGAGGAGAGGTGGTCAAGATTTTGAAAAGGCCTGCTGGAAAAAGAAAGGGAAAAAACCTCTTTGTCTTGACCTGTGGTGCTGGGCTCTCCCACAGTCCATACTACAGTCTTAGCTCAGCTTCATGCCTCCCTGACCTCCCCTCTCCCCACCACATGTGGACACCCCTTTCTCAGCTCCACATTGTTCTCTCTTCCTACCACATTCCATTTCAACACTAGCATTTTGATGAGTAAACTCAGTACTTTAATGAGACAAATTACAAAATGAACACAAAAGCAAGGTGTCATACCTGAAGCTTTTTGAGTGTCTGCTACACAAAACATTCCCAGTAACAACAACAGCCATACGAGGTAGATATTTTTGCTCCAATTTAATGGTAAGGATGCTGTGACTTGATAGGTTGCCTGAGATCACATAACTAATAAATGGCAGGACCAGGAATTGACTACATTCAGTTTCTCCAAAGTACGTGCCTTCGCAGAATACCATAAAACCTCTTTGAGGAGGTCACGGGTATTTGAATTGTGATAGCCTTTGAGCAGAGACAACATCGTGTCCATCTCTAATAAATCATGATTTGATATACATTGAATATACAGCGGGCCTGACTGTGATCCAGACTCGTTTGCCTTGCCAAGAAGGGAGAGGACAGGAGTGTGAGAGCGAGAGAGAGCACTGGCCTGGCTTGAAGCCCCAGAGGGGCAGCAGAGGGCCATCTGGTCAGGAGATGATTGATCAAAACCCTCGCAGCAACAGTGCCACAAGATTCAGAGCAGAGAGGAGCAGCTAGGCTCCAGAGAACAGGATCTGATGGTGGCATAAGATTGTTCCAGGATGAAGGGACCAGGCTGAGAGGGCTCCAGGGAGGCTGTGGCAGAGGGATATGCACACTGCCTTGTAGAATTTGCCAACATCCTTGGTGCAGATGCTCTCACCATGGCCAATTTCAAGCTACTACGGTGATGTTAACTTGCTCATGATGCAGTATTCCCCCAAATTTGAAAATTCACATTTTACCAGTAGAATTAGGAAAGTATTGGCAATGACTGGGACTCTGGACAGCAAAACAGAACCTAGTTACAGAGACTCAAAGGTCTGATGAGGATCTGGAAAGTTAGATGAACCATGGCCTCAGCCTGGAGCACCATTCTACAGTTGGCTCATGCTTAAATGATACCCAGAAGGTACACAGCAAAGTCTCTCCTGGCCACCACTCACAGGCTTCCAACTTTCATAAACATAATAATCTGGGTGTCTGTACCAAATGCCTTCATTTACAAAGTATTTATTAATCCATTCAGTTACCAAATATTTTTAAAGAAATTTCAAAGTGCCAGGGACTGTGTTGGAACCATGGCTCCCCTTTCTCAACTGTAAATCTTTTTTTTTTATTTTAAAGAGAATAAAACAAAACAAAAGTAGAACAGAACAAAGCAGATCAGAACAGAACAGAACAATGCAAGCAATATAGGACTTCAAAACAAGACTTCCAATGAACAACCATTTTGAAGAAAACAAGAGACACTAGGGTAGCCATTGTTAATCTCCTGTTGTTATATTTTGAAGACCTGTATTGCTTGCAGTGTTCTGTTCTGAAATGCTATGTTGTATTTGACTCTGTTTTGTTTTGTTTTGTTTTGTTTTGTTTTGTTTTGTTCTCTTTAAAATTAAAAAATAAAATAAAACAAGACATCCAGAAATCAACAATAGCTACCATAGAGTCTCTTGTTTTCTTCAAAATAGTTGTTCATACCTTCACTCATGACAAATTCAAACAAAACAAAATAGTATAAAACCAATCAGAGCAAAAGAATGAAAGCATTACAGGCTTTCAAACCAGACAATAAGGAATCACCAATGGCTACCATAATGTCTTTTGTTTTCTTCAAAATAGCTGTCCATATTGCAATCAAATAATAGAGAACCGACTAAAACTGATCAAATCAAAGAATAAAAGCATTATTGGACTTCAAAATATGATGATAAGAAATCAGCAATGGCTACCATAATATCTCATTTTCTTTAAAGTAGCTGTTCATACCATCACCCTTAATAAAATCAGTTCCTGTAGACTCTTTAGGAGTAGTGCTAGGCATATATAAGCCTATACATGTACATCTATCCTTTCTGTGTTAGACAGAATAAGAAAACAAAACACAAGAAAAACAAGAAACAAAAAAGACAAATAAATAATGGTAACAGAGAGCCCAAAACAATAACAATATAGGCGTTCTAAACAAGGTGGTAGGAATATACCAACAGTTGTTATTTTGTATCATTATCTTCAAAAGAGTTACTCAGATTACCAGATACAGGCATGCAAAATTGAGTTAATCCTATGAATGTTAACTGTTTTATTCCAAGAACTAATAGAATTAGTAGTATAATCATCTTAGCTATCTTAGGTGTGTATATATAAACACATTTATACCTTTTTTCTTTTCCCTTCCTTCTTTCCTCCTTTTCTCTGAGTTGTTTTTTCCTTTTGAACATTTTCTTACCCTTTCACAATATTTATTGAAGATTTTGTATCTTATTTATTTTTTCCGTTTCTTACACTAGGGAGATGAAATGCTGTTTACATATGTGGGTTTGATTTATTTCACTTATGAGTATGGTTTCAAGTTGCATCCATTTACCTATAAAAGCATCATTGTGATCCTTCTTTATAGCTGAGTAGCACTCCTTTGTATAAAAATACCACATCTTTTTTATCCATTCCTCAGTTGATGAGCATTTGGGTTGTTTCCAAGATTTAGCTCTTACAAATTGTGCTGCTATAAACATGGGTGCACGTATATCACTGTGGTGTGATGTTTTCAATTCTTCTGGAAAGATACTCATAAGGCAAATAGCTGGGTCGAATGGGACCCCTAAACTAGCTTTTTGCGGAATTGCCATGCTGATTTCCACAGTGGTTGCACCAGTCTACACTCCCACCAACAGTGCAGAAGGGTTCCTTTTTCCCCACAGCCTCTCCAGCGTTTGTTACTGGTTGTTTTTTTGATCCCGGCTATTCTTTCTGGAGTATGATGGAATCTCAGGGTTGTTTTAATTTTCATTTCTGTAATGACCAATGATGCTGAACATTTTTTCATGTATTTATTTGCCACTTGTATTTCTTCAGCTGAGAAGTGTGTTTTCATGTCAGATGCTCATTTTTGGATTGGGTCTTTGAATTTCAGGGCTCTGATTTTTTTTTTAGTTCTTTATATGTTCTGCATAGAAGTCCTTTGTCTGAGGGACAGTTGACTAAGATATTTTTCCCAATTCGTGGGTTTTCTTTTCACTCTGTTAGAGATTTCTTTTGACATGCAAAAACTTTTTAATAAGACGAGATCCCAGTTGTCGATTCTGGGAAGCATTTCCTATGCGACTGTAAATCTTAAAAGAAAGGGTTGCCACAGTGCTAGCACAGCACTAGGCAAATGATAATTGTATAGTTGTTGAAAAAATGACTGGTATCACACTTGTTAATGGAAACAAAATTTTAAAGAGTTACAACACATCTTTAGAGAACTCACAAGTTTTTATTTCCACACTATATGATTCTTCTTTCTTCAATCTTTCTCTCATCCCGTAAGTGGTTTGGGAGTTTAAAGACATCACAGAAAGATTAAGAGTACATTTATCAAGGTTATAAGGTCTTTATTCCACTTGTAAAATTGCTGTTATTTTTTATGTTTAAAAAGGTGGGTTTTTTTTTTCCTCTAATTGAAAACAAAAATCTATCAGCAACAGCTGTGAAATGTTCCTGGTGTTCCAGGGATGGAAAATCCAGTGTTTTACACTGCCTGTGGGCGCAGTCTGAATGACAGAACAGGAGACTGAGCCATTGACGGGTGCCTGTCCCTGCAGGGCATTTCCAAAAAAGCAGGTCATTGCCTGCAATCTGAATGTCCCCTGAAACTTGGAGAAGTGCCTCTAAAATTCAGGGGACTATAAAGAAAGAGAAAACTTCAATAAAACCATGGGAGCCATTCAAAGGCTGAGGGCCACTTTCCTGGAATATCTTTTAGCCCAAGACAGTGTACCACCAAGGGGCGGTTTGGGGCCCAAAGGTAAGCCCTTCTGCATTACATCTGTGAGAGGCTTTGTGGGATTGTGAAAGTCAGAGGTGGATGGTGAGAGAATCAAGGCTGTGCTCCCCCAGGAAACCCACCAGTGAGCTGCTTCTCCAAAATCAAGATTGGGTTTGTCAAATGTCTTCTAAGGAAAACTCCTAAGCAAGTGCCTAGAAGATTAAGATCCATATTATCTAGTCTATGACCTCTAAGGAAAATCTCATCTAAAGAGCCCTGAGGGAGGTTGAGCATTTGATATAAAACATGACACATTTTCAATTGTTACTTGTCTGTTCTTTGTTCCCCCCTCCCCTACTGATTTAAATTCAATCTACAGCACTTTATTTTTCTTTCATGGCTCTATTACAGGATTAATCATGTTGTGCTATATTACTTTATGTGTCTGTCTTCCCTGCACTCTGGGAGCTGCTCAGTAACTGCGCACCTGTGGGTTTCCTGTGTCCAGAATAAACCACACTGTAAGACAGAGAGAGTTCTGTGCATGCTTGCTTTGTTTATCAACCAATTAATTTCTTAATGGGTCAGGAGGAGGAGGAAGGAAGAGAAGGAATCAAGAAAGAGCAGGAATGAAGGAAATGGAGATCAGGATGGATTTCTGTAGGAGCAAAAAGTACACATTAGAAATGGCTATGTGCAATGATGATTCCGTACTCACATGACAAAACAAGGAATAATCCTACAGAGCCACAGAATTGGGGCATCAAAATCTTGGCTGCTTTTACTCAAATAAAAGAAAAGGTCAAGCTGGTCTGCAACTTTTTAAGTTTAACAAAGGTCTATCAGTGAAGAAGTCAGCAAAGGGGAAGGGAAGGATTTTCACAGAAACATGAAGGGATGACTGGTAAAGGAGTTGGACAAGAGCACCCAACAGGTCAGTTTCTGGACCTGCAGAGAGCACCAAGCTGGCTGAGAGACCGAATTCGATAACATTTCCCACACAAAGGAGGACATGGAAACTCAGGCACGGTCTGGCATCAGGCAGGGGGTTGCTGCCAAAGCTTATCTCCCTCCTCTCTCTTTCTGCGGCACTTGGGAGTTGCAGGGGCAACGTCTCCTCCAGGGGTCTCAGAGAAGATGGAGGGGTGGTCTCTGTGGTATGTCAAATAAAAAGAGCAGACCAAACTGACCAAGGACAGACTTCACTAGAAGGGGTTATTGCAAGGGTTGAAAGAGGCCACTGCAATAGATAGGGTGCTGTGCCTGTGAGGTCTGCAAACACTTCTGGGTTAGACCAAAAGGGATTTTCTTTAGAGGGAGGGAGAAGGAAGGCCAGACAGAACTGGTGCTGAGAGGTGAGGCTGAGAGACTTTGGCGATGGGATGGGACAGGAGATTGGAGAATATCGACTTCGAGGCCAGCTCACTCAGGAAGAGTTGTTAAAGACAAGTTGTAGGCGAACCAAGAAGGTTCAGGTGCCTGGCAGAAGAGACTCTTGACCCAAGCTCGTTCGTAAGTACTTTGCTCCAGTGGCTCTGTGAGGAAGAGCTCTTCAATCCCTGAAGAGACATTGACTGGGAATTTTGAGGGTCTGCCTGATCTTTCACAGGTAAACAAGGGGAGTATCTGTGAATCTTATCAAGGTCCAATGAGGAACAGCGTTCTTTGCAGTTAGTTATTTCCTGGAAGAGAAATGATTGGGAATTTCTTGACCTACTTGTTTTCCAGGATCTCAGGCCTTAGGTAATGTTCAGTGTTGTCAGGTGTGTGAGAAGCTTTTCTTACATTTATCCATTTATTCCGGACAGTCTCCAGAAACCAGGAAAATTTGTTCTGAGGTATGTTTTTTATGAGGTGGTTGGTGATGGTATTTGTCTGGAATTAAGCTTCTGCTTATCTTAGGAATTGTTTAGGTCCTTATCTTTAGTTTATCTTTTTTACCCTAGGTGTATTTAATTAGGTGTTATATATGTATCCAAATTTCAACAGGTATATAATCCTAGTAATACATTCCCATTAGCGTGACTTTCTGCCCTATGGAACAATCCATCAAGCTCTCTCAGTTAAGTGGGGTTTTTTTTTATAAGATCGTTTAAATTCCTTTTGCTTTATCTCTGTTCCTTTCAAAGCAACCTTCTGATTCTGACTTGCCTTCCCAGGTAGTTTGACTACAGGGGGAGAATGCACTAATCAGGAGGTTTTTTGTGGGCTGGTTGTACAACAGTTACTTCTTATTTCATCTTAGTCATTTGGCCCTCTGACATCTACCTCTGTCTCACACACAGCTCAGTTAACACAGCTCAGACCCCAAGGGCTCTGTCACTTGGCCAAAGACAGGAGCTTGTCTCTAGCTCTTCAAAGCGGTGGCCAAGTCCACTAGCTGAAAATGGCAACTTTAATGAAACCACTACCTTAGCCAGCTGCCATTTTACAAAGTCCTCAAGTCTCTTCAACAAAAATGTGTCAAAAATATGTATGTGCCAAATCATTTTGACCTCAGCAGGCGCTGGAAATGAGAAGAGGCACAAACCCCACTCCTGACATTTGTTTTTTTCTTTCCTTTTATTGATGCATGCTGTTTATCCTCAGTCCCCACTCCCATTCTCTTACACCTACTGGCAAGGAGTCTAATGTGCTTTAAGCTTGCCTATGCTCTTTCAAAGTATGTTCTTGATTTGCGTTTTATACTTATGTTATTCACATTAGGTTCAAGTTACCTAGCCCTGTATTTGGAAACTCCATCTGTGTTACCATGCGCACATATCCCACCCTGCTGCGAAGTGCTGTGTGTGCCGTTCCCCAGGGACACACATGGAGCACCACACCATATTTCACAGCAAACAGCAGCCCCTCATGTGCCTTGTAAGACCTATGAGAGGGTTTCCTGGGCTATCTGCCCAGGAGCAGAATTGCTTCCTTCCAGGCTTGCTGAGGATACCTGAACTGTTCTCTTCAACTGCTGCTCCAAACTACACTCCACCTGCAGCAAAGGCCTGAGGGTTCCGACACCCGACAACTCTGCCAGTCAGGGCCTCATCGAGCTTTCTGATTGTCACCTCCCCACATACACACAGGTTTAAATTTTGGTATCTTATTGCTTTATTTTGAATAGTTTTGGTTACTGAATAGTTTGAACAACTCTTCTTATAAAGCTTTGAGGTTGAAATTCCTTTTTATTTCTTATTCTTAGACTTTGCCTGTTTTTTCTATAAAACTTGCAACTTTTTTGTTCATTTACAGAATTACAAGATGTTATACATTCTATGCATCAACACCTTATCAGTAAGTAGTTTTTCCCCCAGATATAATCCGTCAGCATCCACATTGTTCATAAATCTTTAATTTTCAATTAATCAAATTCAGGCTTGTTGCCTTATGTTTTATGCTTTTGACTTCTGTTTAAAAAAGTCCTCCCAACCCCAAGATCAAAGCGTTATTGTATTATATTTTCTCCTATTAATCTACCAACCATTGCACTTTCTTCTTTAATCTCTACATAAACCTGTCTTTGCCTGTAATGTTCCTTTAAAGAAAGAATGTTGTTCTGGCTTTATACAGAAAGCTACCTTCAGCAAACGTAGAAGTCAGATAAGTATATGAAATCTGCTGGTTTTCTCAATATCATCTTCTAAGCAATCTCTCCTTCCCCCACTGATTTGTAGTGCCGCCTTTATCATATATTAAATTTCCAAAGTAATGTGCATTACTAGACAGTTTATGGATTAGATTCATTCGTTTGTTAGAGTATAGTAAAACTTAAAAGATTTTTTTGAGTATTGAAATAATAAAGCCTCTGAAACCCAGGTTGAGCTGGGATGTAGGAAATCTAGTATTTTCAGGGTTCATTGAAAACCAGGAAAAATTTATGCAGGTACCAAAGCTCACTGGTTCTTCAGAGTGAGGCATAGTGGCTTCAGCTCCAAGAGCCTCTTTTGTCCTCTTTCTGATCATAGAAGTGACCAAGCTTAGTAGCAATCAGTTTAGCAGTTAAGTAGCGCACTGTGATTAAAACTTTCATGATTTTGTGAAGCATATTCCCTGATTAACTATAGGAAAACTTTCTGAAGTAGCTTGTAGCATCTCAGTTCTACGGACAAGGGAGATGAAATGAAAAGAGGCTAAATAAACTTGTATCAGCCTGCCCGGCAGATAAAGAACAGAGCAGGGTTTGAGTCTACACATGCTTCCCTCCATCACCCATGACCCTTCTCTCTATTACATGCTCATTACATTATTTTATTCTTTCAGACATAGTATTTACTGATTTCTGACTATTGCAAGATATACGTGGTGCAGAAATGATTCTTCCGGTGAGGGGTCTGTCTTTGAGGAGCATCTAGTCTCACCTGTATGATAAGATGTAACACAAACCAGTACAGCATAGTGTAGGAAAGGAGAGCTCCCTTGGAGGATGACAATGTTCTGAAGTTGCTCAGAATTGGGGAAGATCTTTCCAGTCTTTACCTGTTCCCAAGAGATACCCATCTCGTGAGTTTTCCACGTTCGTAATCACAACAAGTTTAATGTTGACTCTACGGTTGCATAAATGCTTAGTAAGACTGGCATCAGGGATTTTTTTGGACTTCAAGAAATTAAAGGAGATAGCCTCCATCTGGCATGAGATATCTTTTACACTTGAGTCGCTTTCAAGTTGGCATCTGACCTGTAATCTCAAGATCACTCAGTCTCAACAATTCTCCACCAGTGGCTAAGGAAACATACAGGCCAGAAACTCAGGAATAGGGAAGACACAGAAAGGAAGACACAGGCAGAAAAGGGATGGGTGAATATTTGACAGAACAAACTGTACCAACACTTCCTATTTGAAAGGTTCTCCAGAGGCCAGGTGTCTCCCCAACAAAGATATCCATCAAAGTGGCTCAGGAGAAACTGATCAGGGAGGGAGAAGCAGAACACAGTAGGGAAAGAAGCCAAGCAAGTGTGACATTTCAGAACAAGTCTTGCTTTCAGCCTGATCTGGCACAGGAAATTGTAGATACAACAGTGCAGCGGCCTTGGTTTAGGCCAAGGATGATCACTGGGCTTAGGCCACAGGGAGACACGGTGGCGAGGGACATCTGAATGTCATACTCAGAAGGGAACTGGGCACAGAGAAGTCAAGGTTCGCAGGTTGGAGAGGGCGGGGCCTTGGAAGAGGAGCCCCAGAGCTGCTGTGGATGAGTCTGCACCACATCTTCATCTAGTTCAGGAATCCTGCTGGCCTGATGCTACGCCTAGGGATCCTATGTCTCCCAGCTCCCCAGTGCATGGACGAGAAAGTAGAAGCACAGAGAGGTGAAAATATTTACCTAAAGTCATGTAAGCTAATTCTTGACAGAATTAGAGTGTCAAGCTTCTAAATTTAGGTCGAAATCTCAAAAAGCCCCTTCTCACCACCTCATATCTGTGATGACAGTGGCTCTCAGGGCTTGTAGGACCCTGTTCCAGCACAGGAGATCCTGTCTTTCATTTTATTTGCATTGCTCTCTGTCCTGACTCTGACTTCTTGGAGGTTCAGCATCCTTCTGTGCAGGCCTGAGCCAGCCTACCAAGCCCCGCGCAGCCATGAACACACTTCTTCCCTTGACAGAGGGCCCGCAGTCATCCAGAAGACTGATCTGGGCAGTTAAGGAAACCTTGGCGCCTGAAGAAGGCACTCAGAAGATGACAGGTCTGAATAGTCTGACAAATTTTTATTGCCCCCAAATTTCCAGTCCTGTAAGTCATGAAATAAATCTCAGCCCACATCAAATAAATGATTGTCTGTTTAAGAACGAAAGACTGGATAAAGCAAGAGCTCACAGTTGGCCTCGGCGTCTTCTCTTCTCCGCTTGGCAGCAGGATTTTTTGATCTAGAGTTTTGCCTGGCCTTTCCCAACGCTAAATCTCTCCTGCTAACTCCTCTGATAGATGATCAGGTCAAACAGCGGAGAATCAGCAAGGGTTAAGCTTGCTCTGGAAGGATCGCAAGGATGCCCAGGCAGGGAGGAAAGGAAGTCTGAGGGATGAGAAAGCTGTCATGGTTGCTGGTTGGGCAGATGAGGTGGCCAGTGATTCCTTACAGCAGCAAAGATTTATCAGCCAAAGGGGGAGGAAATCAATTGGCCCGATAATCTTAAAAGAGAAGGAAGGAGAAAAAAAATATAAGAGACTAAGGGGACAGCAAAAGACATTTTAGGAATAAAACAGAGGTCTTCTCTGGTCCCCCATGACTCAGTCTGTCTCTTCTTCAACCTTGACTGTAATAGGCTGAATTATAATTGTCAATTTGCTTATCTGCCTCCCTGGCCACAATGCCAAGTCCATAAGGATGAAGGCCCTGTCTTTTTCATTCATGCTTGATTTACACCAGGCCTAGTACAATGTGTACTACATACTGCACACTTGTTATATGCTTGTTAGGTGGTGAAGTAAAGGTACAAATGAACTGGCAGTTTTAAAGTGCCAATATTGACCCAGGCACAGTGCTAGACACTTGACCTCCTTGAGTCACACAATCCCTCGACGTGCGATAGATATTTTCCCGGCCATTGTGCAGATAAGAAAATTGAAATTCAGAAAGGTCAAATAACTTTCCTGAGGCCAGACAGTAAATAAATGAAGAACCAGAATTTAAACCAAGGTCTATCTGACTCCAAAGTCTATGGATTTTATGGGATCGACTATTTAATTGTAGATAGTTCTTTATGCTAGGAGGTCTGGCTGCCCAATGTGCAGACGCATTCCCATTTTCCCTGTGCTGCCTACCATTTTGTCACCCCACCCTTAGCCCACCCTTCCTCCCTTGATACCCTGGAGAAAGGAGAAAAGAAAATCCAATCCAACCCATTAATTATCCCCTGTCAGATGCTTCTCCCAGGGTGTTCTATTTGTATATACTTTCTCCTCCCCTCTAGGATGTCAACTCCTGGGTACAAGCCACATTTTGTGCTTCTCTGACCGCTCCTCCCCCAGGAACTTATAGGTATGTTTCGGGTCACAGGCACTCATGAATCCCTGGCTTGTTCCTACAGCAAAGGATGACAGAATGAGGGCGCCAGGGACCTAGGGGCTATGGCCCGTAAATAGGGGATGCACAGGAGCTGCCTTTGAAAGCCCTACCAGTAACAAATTTAATCCATCAATGGTACACAAAGCAGCCTGGTTCTGGAAGGACAAATAGGGTTTTAACAAAGGGAGAGGAGGGCATAAATGTAGGTTCTGGAAAAACTGGAGCACAGTGGAGTCAGCCTGTCTGTCTCTAATTCCCTTTCCTTCTCTCTGGGCAGCCAGATAGCATCGGCTAGGAAGTGTTTTTTTTTTTTTTCTTTCACTACTGCCCAGTCTTCCCATGATGCCCTTGGGTGACCTTCCCCCAGCTTGAGTCTTCTCAACTATAAAAGGAGGCTTGAAGCGAAACTCACTTCTCCAGCCCAGAGATCCTGGAAACCTCCCGCCTTTTGAGACCTTTAATGTAACTGTTGCTTCTTAGGGCTGGGCAATGGCTAGGAAAGGAGGGAGTTACTGAGAGAATCGAGAAGTGCTGAACGAAGCTTATTCCTAGGACCACACACCTGAATGCTGGCCTGTGAGAGCCTTCTATCTGGGCCTGGCTGAAGGGAAGGAACATGATTAAGAAGCTGTTGAGAGGGTGGGCCCCGCCGCCAGCCATCTCTTCCTCTAGGTGCTGCTTGGAGTTCATTAGGAGAAGGCAGCAGGGAAGCAGAACAGTTGCCACTGTCCTTGTCTCCCCACCTTTAGCCCTCTCCAGTTGGGCTTCTTCCTCACGAGGGACAAGGTTGATTAGAGTCGGATGCATCCTCATGTGGGAATGAGATAATCAGCATGAGAGCACCTCTCCCGAAACTGCACAGGAAGGGTTAACAGCTTTTGAGTCTATTCATTTGGAATAAAATAATGAAAATACAAGAACAATGCCCCAGCCCCATGCTGCTGGAGCTGGGAGCTCTGAAAGGGGCTTGCCACTCAGCCACATGGGCAGAGGGTAGACTTCAGCACCATGTGGAGAGCTCAGGAATCAGGGTACAGTGGGAAGCCAGGAAGGACTCCCCACCTCCTCCAGACCCCCTGGGAGGGGTGAAGAGGTGCTGGGTTGGTAAGAAGGCTCCCTATACCTCACAACTTGCAGAAGCCCAGAGTGATCCTCACAGATTGCTAAGCCAGCACCCCCGAGTTACGCCCTGAGATGGGGGTAAGTGAGCAATGCTTATCACTTAACTATTGGAATCACACATCAGATCTTGTGATTTCAGTCTGAATTCACCAGAGCTTCATTTTTTTAGCATTCAGTAGAAGTCTAACACTCGTTACCCCTGCTGGTGTCCATGTAATTATTGCTAGAGTGACTGATGAGGAGGAGATATTACCAGCCCCCTCCCAACTGGAAAAAAATCCTTTATTAATGACTCAGGCCATCTTTTCAAGTTTTTGCACATTCATGCTGACCCCTTCCTATTTCCCTTGAGAGCCGAGTGACTGGGTTTGAAGCAAACTCATTTTATTGATTTCTCAGGTTGGATAACCTGACACCTAACACCAATGCAGGAGCCCAGTTATCTCAATGCTTTATGTATGGGAAGCAGGAAAGACTAGAAAAAAGCTCCCTGTCGCTGGCTCAAGAAGATTTATACTTCAGCGCCAGGTCCACAGCACATAGCTGGTGGATCTCAGGTAAATCACTTTTGTTACCTCCTGCACTAAAATAGACAAAAATACACGTTTACTGACACTGACTTCTATTTCTGGGTTATTTTTTATCTCCTCAGAACCAGTGGACATCATTTTCACCATCATTTATTTCATATTTATGCATTTATTTATTCCTCCCTTACTTTAAGTAGTAGTTGAGAAAAGTTACAGAAAGAAAAGTATTGAATAAATTGACAAAGAAAAGTATTGAATAAAAATATATGACAGGAAAAATCAGAGTCTTACAATATGCACCACAAGATTTTTTTTTCTGTGGATATGAAACTGACTGTTTGTGGGTTTCAGGGCTTTCTAGCAGCCAAATGAAGTCGTGTAACCTGAAAGGAGTAAATGTTCAAATTATTCTGGGGATAAAAAACCAAGCGATTTCTCCTGTATCTGAGAAGTGACAGATTTCACTCCTGATATTCTAACTGAGGGACATCGGGACCTGTAGGAGTTAACATCCTCAACAGCTTCACCAGAGTGAGATGCCAGAAACTACTTAAAGCTGTCTTGGTATTGTTCCTCAAAGCAGGGGGACCTGGTGTCAGCAGGGAATTCATAGATTCCCTACAGATTGGAGATCACAATGATGGGCTGCTGGTGTGCATCTCTGTTTTAGGTCTGACCTGCTGGTACTCTTGATGACGATTTAGACCACTTGATCTCAAGCACCCACCTGAACTTGTAACATTGGTATCCCCTGGGAACTTATCAGAAATGCAGAAGTTTGAGGCCCAGCCAGGTCTACTGGATCAGAAACTCAGGAGGTAGAGCCACAAACCTGTGTTTTAACATGACCAGGGACACAGAGAGGAATGAGGAGACTGCATGTTCTTCTGACAATTACTGGAACACTATTCTCTCACCTCCGAGCCTTTAATTAGAGTGAGACAGCAGGTAGTTTGAGGATATATTCTCTTGGCAAAGCCTGGAGAGCAAACACTTACCTGATTAATTTAAAGTAGACTCAAACTTTCCAAAGCCACTCAGAGGAAAGTCTGACGGACATTCTCCTGCTGCTGCATGCTAAGTCACCCCAGAGGGTCCTCTGAGCTCCCTGCTCTGTGCAGAAGGTGCCAGGAAGGCCAGCAGCAGGGCACTTCTCTGTGATGTGCACGCACGTTTCTTCTCTTCACAGCTTCTTTTAAACTGTCCATATGTGTTTTGCATGCATATGCATTCCTTCCTCCCTACAGTCCTTCCCGGTTCTAAAATTCTATGGTTGTTCCATTAGATAGGAAGAGAATAAAAGAGATCCCTTAAGCTGAAAGGGACTGGAGAGATAATGTAATACAACCTCCTCATTTTACAGATCATAAGCGAGTCAAAAGCAGGAACAATATCCCTCTGTGTATCACTTAGCTCAGTGCCTGGCACATAAACAGATACTCAGTGACTTTTATTTGACTGAACACAGTGCTTCATAATTCTCACATGCCTTATAGCATCATAGCCCCACAAATATCCTGTAAATATTCTTATCCCCATTTTCAGAACAAGAAACTCAACCTTGTGCTGTTGGATATTTACCGATGTTGTACAGCTTTTAGCATCACAGATGCAGAGCTAGAACCCAAGACTTTTAACTTTGGTCTGTTTATCTTTCTCTTCTGTCGTGGAGCCTAAAGCCACAAGGATCACATGTTGAAACCTTCAGAGATACACGAACATACTAATCAGAATGACTAACTTCTGTATAAACAGTGGCCATGGCCAAGTAGGGTCATCCCATAGATACTAAGGTGAGGCCCTCAGCTCTCTCTGTCTGGAGGTGTCCTCCGTACACAGCAGCCCCTCAGGGTAAGGTGTGGCCACTCCCAAGTCCCACTCTCTGCAGAGAAAATGCAGGAGATGGGAACTTCAGCCAGATACCTCTGACAAATATAACTGACTACTAGACTATCAAAATAGCTGAGCACAAACTGAAGATAAAGAATAAAGGCATTTGTGCATCTCCGAGTTTCTACATTTGTAGACATATTTCTACATATATAATATGGGTAAATATGTAGAAACCATATGTCATTTTTATTATGAGCAAAGTAATTTATCTCTGCAGCAAAATTAATCTAAACAAATGCTGAATAAGGTAAAAAAAAATGAAAGAAGACAACAAATTACCAGATTGAGAAAAGGAAAGAAATTGTTTCGTTCAAAACTACAAACACAAACTCAGGCTTCTTTTGTTGCATATGCTTTTAATCCAGGACCTGGTTCTGAGAGACATATCTTGACCTTTTTTTTTCTTTACTGTGACCTTCACTAAATTCAAAAGTTGATGAGAGTGTATAGGATGGCTAGATGAAAATTTTAAAAAGGCCCTTTTCTTTCTTTCTTTCTTTCTTTCTTTCTTTCTTTCTTTCTTTCTTTCTTTCTTTCTTTCTTTCTTTCTTTCTTTTTTCTTTCTTTTTCTTCCTTCCTTCCTTCCTGCCTTCCTTCCTTCCTTCCTTCCTTCCTTCCTTCCTTCCTGCAGGTCACTTAACCCCATGCCAGGGAGCATGGCTTAGACAGTATATTTATTTATTCTACCCTACTCACCTGCAGGGCACAATCAATTTACCTGTATGTGGCCACCCCGTCTTCCTGTTCAAACCCTGTGTGTATTGTAGCTGTGGGGACATTTGATTCAATATATTCAGTATTGAGTACTGTAGCTCACATAAGGCATCAACAGAAGCCTTGCTTTCTTCTAGTCATCTGTATGTCAAAGTAGATACTGGTAGTCAGGATTGGCATACTAGGCTGTACCTGCAGAACCGTTCTTCAAACTGCAGTGAAGAATCAATCTTTCCAACCCTTTTACTTCATCACACCTTACTTGTCAAGTCCAGACTGATAATAATGATGCTACTAGTAATAACTAACATATATGTAATGCTTTAACTCTTTGCAGACATTATGCTAAATACCACATGTATTAACCTATGTTGCTCTCATAACACCTCTCTTAGGTAGTGATCATTATCCTTATTGTACAGATATGGGGCTTCTCAAAAACACAGAAGGACTAAGGAACCTGCTGAAGGTCACAGCTAATAAGTGGAAAAACTGAGATTCCAACCCCATAGTCCAGTTTTGGAATCTGTGAGAACTAGCTACTGTAACCTACATAAAAAGCTGTTAACATAGAGACTTCCAGTGTATGTAGGTAGATGAAGATAGTACTGTATAAGGGGATTTTAGTTTGTCATCTCGCTCTTCTTTCC
>RJWT010001083.1:0-52467 GCA_004365215.1 Cuniculus paca
ACTGTTTCTGAGGGGTTGGAACAGTGTTAGCAGGGCAGAAACCTAGCTATGTTCATGACTTGCTGTGTTACCCTAGCCATGTGTCATCCCCTCTCTGAGTCTCCTCCCCACTCTGTGAAATGTGGGGGCAGGAGGAGCTGATCTCTGAGGGCCCTTCCAGCTCAAACACCTTATGTTCTATGAAATCCATGTGAATGTTGCCATGGATACATCAGAGAAACTGGTGCAGCACTGAATGCAATTTCCACTGGGGAGAGAGAAGACTGAGTCACCCTAGAAAGCAGGTGACATTAGAGGTGTGCTGGCCATGGGACTCAGGTATGGAGGGGTCACCATGAATGTCCTGTTCCTGGGCAGAAATTCCTTCTCCCCACACAGCCCTCTCACCTCGGTGGCCCTGAAGCCCTCCAGGCAGGTGTTCATAGGGAGTGTTCATCCTTGCCTGAAGGAGTGCCCTGCATACAGGAGAGAACTATTTTCCTGCAGGTGTGACCACAGCAGTGTAGGGGCTCACCAGATGGGACAGCTGGGGACAGTACTCACTACCAAGGAAGAGGAGTTCAGGTAGAAGTCACGTTTGCTTCTTATGGGTTGTGGCAGCATGTCTGGATCTCATAAGGTCAAGGAATACTATTCTTCAGAATACTATTCCGAAGCTTCTGGCTCCTATAAGAGTATGAGTGGGGCCTTGTGGTGCAGGAAGCAGCCTCTGAGCAACATGCTAAGCTTTGTGGCAGGTACAGACATCAGCACAAAGTGATAGCACAGACGTTTGTGTAACCACCACAATCCCTAAAGTCACCCGTCCCTGAGCTCCCGGGACTGGGTCACATTCACTAGCCTTATTATTATTTCCTCTTCTTCTCCTCCTCCTTCACCTCCTCTTACTCCTCCTCCTTTTCATCCTTCTTTTTCTTTCTCTTGCTCTTCTTCCTTCTCCTCCTCTTTCTTCTGTTTCTAGGGATTTAACACAGGGAGCACTGAGATATATGCTCATAAAATTTTTTTAAAATTTATTTTTCTTTGTAGACAAATTTTGCTGTGTATCCAAGCTGACCTCAAACTCAATATCCCTCTGCCTCAGCCTCCTGAGTGCTGCAATTACAGCATGTGTCACCACACCCGGCTTCTTCTTTAATTACAAACAGAATCCATGATTTTCGTGGGCATTTCAACAACACAAGATAAAGGTGAGAGCCAAGATCCATTCCTCAGGACTATTATTAGGTTTCAAAATTCATTTCCTATTGCTGCTGCAGCAAATTACTGCAAATAATTGTATAAAACAACCAGATTTATTCTCTTGTAGTAGGGAGAATGAAAGTGCAAACAGTCCTACAAGGCTACGATCAAGGTGCTGGCAGCTGGATTCTCCTGGAGGCTCCAGGAGAGAGTTTATTCCTTGCTTCTTCCAGCTTCTGGTGGCTTCTGACTTGGTTCATGGTCATATTACTCCAATCCCTGCTTTCGTAGTCATTTGGCCTCTTATGTTGTCACAAATCTCCTCAAGCTTTCTCTTATAAAGATATTTGTGTTAACACTTAACGATCATTTGGATAATCCAAATAATTCTCTCCATCTCAGATTCTTAAGTTAATCTTATCTGCAAAGTTCCTTTTGCTTTTTGTGTACTAGAGATTAAACCCAGGGCCTTTGCAGTGAGCTATATCCCTAGCCCTTTTTTATTTTGAGACAAGGTCTCACTCAGCCTCCCAGAATGCTAGGATTACAGATGTGTGCCACTATGGCTTACAACTCATAAAATGTACAATTTGTTAAATTTTAACACCCATATATACCCAAGGAATCATCATAGGTGTACATCAATCAAGATAAGGACTCTCAGGCATGATGGCCCAGGCCTGTAATTCTAGCACTTGGCAGGCTAAGGTAGGAGGACAGTCTTGAGTCTGAGGTCATCCTGGGTTACACAGTGAGTTCAAGACCAGCCTGACTTCATAGTCATATACCCTGTCACAAAAACTATTCCCTCCCAAAAAAAAGGAATATGTCCTTCATTTCTACATTTATCTTTTCTTAGTTTTTAATTACCTGAGAGTCAGGAGTCCAGACTTGTCCCAAGATCCTGTGTGGACAGCTCTGAGACCTGTCTACTCAGATGGAAATTCCTGATTTAGGCCTGGTTTGGAGGACTTTCAGTGGTGAGCTGGACTCCACATGATGCAGTAAACAGGTGAAAGGACCCAGGAGGACCTCTAGGGGGTAGTGTTGAGTAGGGCCATGGTTTGTCCTAGCATTCTTTTATCTGTAGTGCCAAAACACAGTTAACAAATTCTATTTTAGAGAATGCAATAATTCATTACGTATTCTATAGAGATTGTGCCTGTTATTGATGGTTAAAAAAAAAACTCTTTCCCCATTTAACATCTTTTGCCTTAAGTCTTTTTTTTTTTTGGCACAGTATTAATACTGCTACCCTTTACCTTCTTTGGATTTGCATATTCAGTCTTCATTTCAGCCTTTCATGGTTATTTGTTTTAGCTGTGCCCCAGTGAGCAGAATTTACCTGGATTTAGTGTTTCTTCTGTGCATCCTGTCCTTTAATATAATAATTTAATTTATTTAGCTGGGTATGGTGGCACATGCCTATAACCTCAGCACTCGGGAGGTTGAGGCAGGAGGACTGCTGTGTGTTTGAGGCCAGCCTGGACTACAAAGTGAGTTTAAGGCAGCCTGAACTGCATAGCAAAACCCTGTCTTAAAAAGACTCAAAAAAAATTAATTTATTTATATTTATTGATTGTGATCACCCACATGATTGGTTTTATTCTGACCATTTTATTTTGGTTTGATGAATACACTGATCCATTGTTTCTTTTTCAAAATCCTCTTCTGAACTGATCCAGTTTTCTTGTTTTTCCCCCTTCTAGTTTCCTCCCTTTTCTTCAATGATGCTAATAATTGTCATTAGCTGGGTTTTTTTTTTTCATTTTTTTTGTGGCATCAGGGATTGAACTCATGACCTTACGCTTGCCAGGCAGGCACTTAGGCCACTGAGCTAAATCCCCAGCCCTCATTAGCTGCTACTTTAAAAAAATATTTTAGTCTATATTTTATTAAGAATTAAACTGGACATGGTGATGCACATGTATAATCACAGCATTCTGTAATCCAGCAAGGCTAAGGCAGGAGGATTTGCAAATTTCAGCCTAACCTGGGTAACTTGGTAACTTAGCAACTTAATGAGAGCCTGTCTCAAAAAAAAAAGGGGGGGGGATTTAGCTCGATGTGTAAAGGCCCTGGTTCAACCCCTAGTACTGAAAAAAGGCAAACAAAAAGAATTAAACATTTCTTTGACATTTTCCTCCTAGAACCAAGTAAGATCTTTCTTTTTTTTTCTGTCTCACCAAAGGGTTTGTTGAATAGTATAGAATGGCATTTGCAGATAATCAATTTTCTTCTTTAAACAGTTTTCTTCTTTAAACATATGTCTTGGGGCCACGGATATAGCTTAGTGGCATAACACCTGCCTGGCAAGCACAAAGTGCCAAAAAAAAAAACTTATCATAAACATATGTCTTTACTGTTTCAGAAATCCTTTCCAAACAATAGCGTTTTAGTCCATAGTTACCTTCAATCATTTCCTCGATCTGTGTTGTTCATTTTGTTCCCTGGTTCTCTTGTGGTGTATCTTCCCTCAATTTGAGTTCTTGAATCTTAGAAGTTTGTTGTCCAACTACAATTAAAAGTTTGGGTTTTAGAAATAATCTCAGTAATGCTACTTACTGCTGTGCAACCTTGGCAAATTTCTTAACCTTTCTATGCTTCAGTTACCTTATTTAATAAAAGGCTAACAATAGTCCCACTTTCTAGAGCTGCTGAAATTCAGTGGAAAAATGTGGTGAACAAATACGTGAAAAAGTGAAAAATATAGATTTCTTCTGTCCTGTCTTTGAAGAAATTTCCACCACCAAACTCCCACTACTGCCCTGCATTATTCACTGCTCCCTGTGTGCCACATCCTTCCCTTGGGCTGCATACCTGCTTGAGTCTTTCCTCTATGGAGAAAAAATATCTAGCCTTTCCTAGACTTTGCCTTTCTCTTCCACGACTAATCTCCTAAAAACAGCAGGCCACATGCCATGTCTATGCTCCTCACTTGGCACCAACCTGCTGGCATTTGGCTTCCTACCAACTCCACCATGAAATGTGCCCAGAGTGAAGGTCACTGGCAAACACCATGTCTTTAGCACTCTAATCCAGGAAGTATACATAGTCAGGTGATACGGCAGTGGCCAGGGACAGGATGACACTGGGAACTGCCTACTAGGGGCACTGACTGACAGACTTGGAACAAACGCTCTGCTCGAAGTTCATTTCTCATAATTTGTGTCCCCTGAAGGGCTATACCATACAAGTGAGCACATGTGAAGGATCCTGGAGAGGAGGCTCTGTGGAGGAGGAGTCTGTAGGTGCATGTATACCTGCAAATGGGATGGACACACAGCCTGGGCAGAGGGGATAACACGGGGAAAGGTCAAGAGATGGGAAGCTATAGAGAGTTTTGTACGTCACAAGGTATGAGGGGACCCAGGCAGTGTGGGAGAACCAGTTGGCATCCCCCAACACATGATCCCCAGTCTCTGCTTTGTTCACAGAACACAGGCACCTGCTAACCTCTCCCTGTACAGAAACTGTGCCTCAACTTTCACAAACAGTGCTTCAGTTCCTTCCTACTTCTCTGACCCTCTTAGGCTCTTCTGTCCAACTCTAGACTGGGGTTCTTGGGAGTTCCCTGTTTCTGGAGTCTCTCACCTGTCCACCAGCCTACCCAGCTTCACATTCTGCTGCACACAGGACTCTGGAACCTTCTCAAGTGTCTCAGAACCTTGCACTAGTCCCCTCCCCTGGGAATCCCCACCTGCCCTATAGCCTCTGGCACCCAACCAGGGATTCAAGCCAGTGTTTCCAAACTCTATTCTCAAGAACTCCCTATTAATGCCAGGCATAGTGGCACACACCTGGAACCCCAGTACTCAGGAGGCTGAGGTAGGAGGATCATGTACTGAACTACATAGAGAGATCCTGTCCCAAAACAAAACAAAATAAAACAAAATGAAAATTTCTAGTGCAGCCTGAGCAAAGAAGGAGATTTAGCAAGACTCTGCCTCAAAACATTAAAAAGGGATGGGGATATAGTTCAGTGTAAAAGTCCTGGGTTTAATCACCAGCACTGCAAAAAACAAAAACAAAAACCACATAGGATTGTAATTCCCGTCACGCAGATAAAAAGCAGATGTAGAGTCACTGCTTCTTCTAGCTCGGGAATAGTTGAGCAGTGGTATATCCCCCAGGCTCTGCTTGGGTGTTTTCCCAGCAGGTGGTAGCAGAAGTGTGCCCTGGCACCTGTGGATTTAGGCAAGGTTTCTAGACAGTTTAAACAGAGGAAAGATGCTGAAAAGCCTCAGAACTCTGTGAAGTCCTTAATGCCAGGACTCTGGAAGAACAACCCCACAGAGACCTTGCACTTGGGAGTCTGGGGACAGCTTTCCACATATGCTCAGTCTGGGTCCAGGCTCAGGAGGGACTCAAAGGGCTGATTTTTGGTCTGGCATACACTTGGCCCAACAGCACGGCCCCATAGTGGAACATTTTAAATTATTTTAAAATCGAGATATAATTCACTTAACATAAAGTTCACTCTTTCAAAGCATACAATTTAGCGGTTTTTAGTATGTTTTATTGGGCTGTGCAACAGTCACCGCTAATTCCAACACATATCGATCAGCCATCACCTCTCCTAGTGCCTGGGTCCACGGATCAACTTCCTGTGTTCATCGATTTGCTTATTTTGGGTATTTCATATAAACGGAATCGCACACTACATGGTTGTGCCTGGATTCTAGCATATTTTCGGGGTTCATCCATGAACGCTTGGAGTCTTTTCTGTGACACGTGTATTCATTTTGTAATGATCTCCTGTTTACACACAGGGAAGAACCCCTTCGAAGAGACCGACACCATCGGAGCACTCACAAGCAGGCGCAGGGACCAAAGGGGGGACGCGGGGCGGCGGCGGACTGGGCTGCTGCACTCTGGGCGTCCGGCTTGCAGGGCTGCGCTTTACCGGCCCGGTGAGTCCCATCTTGTTCGTCACCTCAATGTCTCGTCTGTGAGGAGCTCCAAGAAATGACGCAGTATGCATTTATTGAGAGCTTACTGTGTGTCCCGCGCTTGGGGACCGCGGGGAGGCCTGGGGAGTGGAAGCGCACGCAGCCGGCGCTCGGAAACCGTTGGGAGCGGTAGTTGTTACTGCTGGTGTTTTTAGGACCGTGCTGTCGACTGGAAGAGACTGGAAACAGAGGTGAGGGCCGCGGAAGCGTGCCGGGAGACCCGCCAGACCTGGGGACGCGCTCGCAAAGCAGTCGTGAGGGGCGAGGGCGGACTGAAGGACAGGGCCTCGCGCCCCTGTAGAAAGGAAGCGGAGCCACCCTGGCCCGCCCGCCCGCGGCCTAAATTGCGCAGGGGGCGGGGCCTGAGAACCCAAGGGCGAGGGTTAGAGCTTGCCGACGCCACGCCCGGCGCCCGCCCAGCCTCCCTGACGGCACACGGGGCGGAGCCTACATTCTCCCTGTCCTGCAGTGACGCCGCCGAGCAGGGGCGGGGCGCGGGCAACCCGCTCCTCCCGCCCCACTCCGAAACAGACGAGGCGGCCCCGGGCGGAGTGTGGGTAGGGTACGCCCCCGCGCCGCGGGGAGGAGGAAGAGTCCGCACGGGGCCCGCAGTGCAACGCGAGCGCGCGAGTGGGCAGCGGAGAACCCCGAGCGGGCGTCGCGCAGCAGACAGGCCGCAGCGGTCACCGGGTCCTGCCCCGCGCCCGCCATGCCGTCTGTTGTCCCTGCCTGAGCCGCGGCCATCGGTGTGCCGGCGGGCCTTAGGCCGCCGGGGCCATGAGCGCGCTGCGCTGACGATGCCGCCTGGCGCGCCCGCCCGGCTGGCGCTGGCCCTGGGCCTGGGCCTGTGGCTCGGGGGGCTGGCGGGGGCCCCCGGGCGCGGCTGCGGGCCGTGCGCACCCCCTTGTCTTTGCGGCCCGGCGCCGGGCGCCTCCTGCCGCGTCAATTGCTCAGGCCGTGGGCTGCGGAAGCTAGGGCCCGAGCTGCGCATCCCGGTGGACACCACAGCACTGTGAGTATCCGGGCCCGGGCAGGCTGGCGGTTGCCGTGACTCCGGGTGGCCGGGAGAGCATCGCGGCGGGGCTAGGCCGCTCCCAGGGCGAGGCTGCGGCGCGGCTGTCGGCCCGACTAAATAAGGAAAATCTGGAACTGCGGCCGGCGTGGCCGGGTGGGGGGTGGGGAGGGGGGCAGGCCAGAAGTCCTGGTTTCTCGACAACAGAGGTCTCCGCCGTGGGGTTCCGAGAGCGGGAGCTGACAGCGTGCAGGGTTGGGCGGGAAGGTCGAGGTATGTGGAGAAAACAGATGCACACTAATTAGAAACTAATTAGAGACTAATTGGGATGTGGCCTGGGGCTTGAGGATTTTCCTGAAGGCGGGGTTTCTGTTGAGGGTGTGGAGGAGGGGCAGGTGTTGTATGAACTTGTTAGAACGGTCCTGATGTTAAAGAAGGGGCGAGGAAGTGGCACCAGAGGAAGAGGGGAAGGGACCTGAGGTGTGAGGAAGGGAAGGTGCCTGGACATGGCCAACTGTGGCAGCTGCAGGAATGGTGTGAAGGTCTGGGGAAGGGTGGGAGGTGGCCCCGCAGGCCAGCCGAGATCTTGAAGGGCCCCAAGGTGCTCTGTTGCAGCGATATTCTGGGAACAGTGGGGAGATGTAAAACGCTCAAGAGACTTTGTCAGCTTTACATTGTGGAGGTAATTGTAATAGGGAGCCTTTGCTGAGAGAATCCCTGAGCCAGGCTTGTGTCAAACTCTTAGGGATGGTCGCGCTTGACTTCTGCGCAGTAGGTACAGTCAGAACCCTAGATTTTGCAGCGGAGGAAACAGCTCTGGAGATGTGATGACGCTTGTCCAAGGTATCACAGCCTGGAATGATGGGGGAGAATTGGACCCGTGAGGTCTTGGACCTAGGATTGAACTGAGAAGAGGGTAGAGGACTGAGATTGTAATACTTGTTCCAGGGGCTGGGGAAAGCCTCAGGGCTTGCTAATCCCATCTCCTTGGATTTCTGGGTACTTTTGGGCACCTCATCCCAGAAGCCGCTGCTAGAATCTCCTAGGAGAACTTGTAGCATCCTGGGCCTGTTAAATCCGGGGGAAGGCTCTGCTCTGCCTTTTGGTTTTGTAATGCTCCTTGGTGACTCTAGTGTGGAGCTGCCTTTAATAGGAGAGCCCTTTGTCATTGGTGTTTTGCTTGATAGTCTTGGCGTATGAAAGAACAGGTTCTGCGCGGCTAGCTGGAAACTGTGGTTAGGGGCTGTTCTGGGCTTGTCATTGTGTTCCTTGACCACTTAAGCAACTATGGCGCCACTGTCTTTGTGGAGATGGGCCCTCTCTTGCCTGCCAGCAGTGCCCACAGAATTGCGTCAGATACACTCCACCCTTTGTTTCTGGATGCTGTGGGTAAGGGTGTCAGTCTCTGCCAGCTGGTTGCTCTGAGAGTCAGGCCTGGTTCTCCCTGTTGTTCCCACATCGCCAGCTGCTGGTACCCCGCTGCTAGCCTCCCAGGAGCTATGCAGGAAATAAAGGATGAAGGGCATGTAGCACTACCCACCCTCAGGCTGTTGCTTTTTGGGCACCTCCTTAGGCTCCCGTCCTGAGTTTTGGTAAAGTGAGTTTTCTGGGAGCTGGTGACTTGGTCCAGCCTGAGGTAGCAGGATTTTTAGGATGTTGGCCCTTCTCAGTGTGTGATGGGACATCGGGGTGACCTCATGTGGGCAGGTGAGTGAGGAATGGAGGAGACTCCCCATTCTTCTTTCTATCCCCAAGGCTGCCTCTGGAAGATTTCCAGAGATGAAGAGGACACATAGGAAACTGGGGCCTTAGGGGAGATGTTGTGATCCCCTTACTGGTCCTCCAGGCCACCATCTGTGTTTAGTGGGTTTTTAACCCAGCAAACTCCTTAGGCAGTCAGTTGGGGCTTCTCCAAGGGTGAGGCTACAGACATTGGGCAGCCTCCCACATGGGTGTTTAGGTGCTCAGGGAGTGGTGCCTTCTCCTGTCACCAGCAGTCTCCCTAGGGGGCTTGGGCAACTCTGTTTGTGGCTCCTTGGCCAGCCTGATGTGACGCAGGACAGACGGGCTTGGGCTTCCAACATCATAGCCTTCCGGTCTTTCTTGGGTTAAAATGATGCTGCTGGGAGGTGGCAGCTTGAAAAAGATGACGTTATTGACAAAATGTTGCTGCTGCATTATTTTTGAAGCTTTGCTATGGAGAATTTAAAGCTTCCTTAGAGAGAAAAGTAGGCAGAACAGGGTGATAAATCTCACCTGTCCCATATCAACCCTCTCCTATGTTTTGAGTTATTTCTAGAATTGTGGTCTTTAATCTGTGAGCATTTTGGAGTGTATCACAACTCTAAATGCACCTAAAACGCATTGTTATGCCATTTTCTATTATTCCTCAATGTGCAGTGTGTTCAAGTTTTCATTCTGGGTTTTTTTTTTATAGTTCGAATTAGTCTCAGTAAAGTGCATGGTGTAATTACCTGATGTCTTTTAAATCTCTGTTGATGTTATGCTCCCTCTCCACCTCTCTTTTCCCTTCTGCAATTTGTTGAATAAACTGGCTTCTGTGACCCCAGGTTCCCAGTTGTCTCTGAGCTGTCACTCTGCAATGCTTTGGCAGGGGGTGTTTCTGTCCTGTACATCTCTTCAAGTTAGGAGTTGGGTATTTGTGTGAACAGTCCCACATCAAGTGCTCTAGAGCCTCTTGTGGCTAGTGGCTACAAAATAAATATTCTGTCATTGCAGAAGGCTCTCTTGGATGGCGCTGCTCTAGGTGTGAGTTGTTGATCAGCTTCAGCTTTGGTTGCTTATGGGGACCACTTCTTGGGTGGTTTGTGTTGCTTATTTTGGCCAGGAGCTTACCTTGGCCTGGTGTTGTTTTGTGAGTGTTTTGGGACTAGAGTGAAGCACGTACTAGGGAGTCAGTAGGTAATTGGTTCACTAGTTTCAAATATAGGGACCTTAGGATCTTTTGTTTGCTGGGAGTCTTGAGGGCCTTGGCGTTTCTTCCCTGAACTGCTAAATAACAGGAGATTGGTGAAAGGAGGCTCAGCCCCAGGTGTCTGTGTCCTGGATAGGAGTGTGAGGGAAGGCAGACGTCTGTGCGCAGACCTCAGGGCTTGGTGGAGGATAGCTTGGGTCTAATGTATGTGTGCAGGTAAAGTGGGCTCTTGGGCTTACTGTGTTTATTGCATCTGCCATGTGCATTGTTGCTTTAGGGTCAGCAGAGGGTCGTCAAGCTCCTGTTCTAAGCCCTGGGGCCTGAGAGCCAGGAGTGTGGGTTGTCACTGAAGATTGAGGCGTTTCTGCCAGTTGTGAGCCTCCATGATCCCTCACCAGATATAGGGCCCAGTTGTGACTAGTCCAGCCCTGGGGTCTATGAGACCACTGTTGGGCTCACATTAAGCTGACATAGATTCTCCAAAGACAAAGACATGATGGGGGGGAGCCTGCACAGAGCTCAGCTGCATTGAAGCCAAGACTCAAAGCTTGTGCAGGAGCTGCCCAGGACCTGGCAGAACATTCCAGACAAGAGAACAGCCATGTGAAGTCCCTGAGACATGTGGTGATAGAGCAGCAGGAGGCAGGATCTTTATGGGGAGAGAAGGTAGGGAGGGCATTAAAGGTCTAGAAGAGAAGCATGGCCAGCACCTTGTAGAAGGAACCCTAGCTGCTATGTGAAGATGCAGGGGAGTGCAAGTGCTGCTGGCTAGCCCTCTGGTTCTGAGCTTTGCCTCTTACAGGATGCCACCATTGGGAATTCAGAGCAGAATGTGAAAGGTAACTTAGTCTCTTAGTTTGCCAAAAGTGGGAACAACAGTGAATTTCTGTATTTGGTTGCCAAGGGGGAGGAGGAGAATGGTGCTTATTTTCCAGGTAAGGGAAACATCTCATGTATAGCCTGCCTTTCTTTGCAATACTTGAAGATCTGAAAATATGTATCCCAGAGCACCTGTATCCTGCAAATCCTCAGCAGCTAGTGGCTTGTGGGAACACCTGAGCATCATGTTGCAAGAACGTGTGTGGGGATGAGAAACATCTGCAAATCATCCACCTGACACAGGACTTGTGTCCAGAACATACAAAGAACTCTTAGGTCTCAGTAATAAAACAAATGGCCATGACAAGGCGTGATGGCACATGCCTGTAATCTCAGTACTTGGGAGGCTGAGGCAGGAGGATGACTATAAATTCAGGGCCAGTGTGGGTTCCATAGTGAGTTCAAAGTCAGCCTGAAATACACAGCAAGACTCTGTCTCTTTTTTTTTAAAGACCCTCTCTTAAAAAAAAATCAAAAGAAAGCAAACAAAAAAACCAAATGGCTCTGTAAAAAATGAGGAAGACCTGAACAGAAATTTTTTTTTTCTTTTTTTTTGCAGCACCGGGGGTTGAACTCATGACCTTGTGCTTGCCAGGCAGGTGCTTAGGCCACTGAGCTAAATCCCCGGCCCCACAGAAATTTTTCCGCAGAAGAAATATCACTGGCCAGGAACTATAGGAAAAGATGCTCAACATTATTAGTCATTAAGGAAATGCAAAACCAAAACCACAGTGAGACACCACTTCATACCTGGACGCAGTTGTCAAAAAAGAATCACAAGTATTGAGGCTGGGGAGAAATGAGAACCCACGTCCTCTGATGAGAGGGCTGTGAAGTGATGCCTCCTGTGAAAGAGTCTGGAAGCTTCTCAAACAATCACATGGAATTACATAGGACTCTGCCTTTCTGCTTGTGGGTGTTTACCCAAGAAAAAGTAATGTCACAAAGGACACACACACTTACCATGACAGTCACAGTACGGGGGTGGTGGGAACACCCCAAAAGTTCTTTTTTTTTTTCTGGCACCAGGGATCGAACTCACAACCTCATACTTGCCAGGCAGGTGCTTATGCCACTGAGCTAAATCCCTGACCCATTTTTTTTTTTTTAGACATGTCTTCGTTATGTAGTCCAGGTGGCCTTGAACTTATTGTGTAGCCCAGGCTGGCCTTGAACTTATGATTGATCCTCCTGCTTCAGCCTCCTGAGTGCTAGGGTTACAGGCGTGCCCCACCATGCCTGCCTAACATCCCAAAAGTTTCAGTGATGAGTGGGAACATCAGAATGGGCCATGCAGGCTGAGGCAGGAGGATCACTACAAATTCAAGGCCAATGTGAGTTCCATAGTGGGTTTAAGGCCAACCTGAACTATATAGAAAGAACTTGTCTAAAAAAACCAAAAGAAAACAAACAAACAAAAACCAAAGGCTTTGTAAAAAATGGGGAAAGGACCTAAACAGACATTTCATGGCGTATGTCTGAAGAAGGGTATGTTTATCCTGGTATGGTGGAAGCAGTCATAGATGGGCAGAGCACATAGGCTCTGAGAACATGGTGCTTGATGAAGTGGTCACCCTAGAGGCCATATACCCTATGACTCCTTTAATGTGAAAAGTCCAGAAATGGGCAAATCCACAGAGATAGAAAACAGATCAGTGGTCACCTGTATCAGGGGAAAGGTAGGGTGGTGAAGGAGTGATGGCTAAGGAAGGTGGGGTTTCTTTTTGGAATGATGAAAATGTCTTGACATAGACAGACAGTGATAGTGGTTGTAAAACTTTGTGGATATAATGAAAACTGCTGAATTGTTAAACTTTCTGGTGTGTGAATTATACCTGAATCTTTAGAAATCTCTGAAGGGACTACTAAGGAGCTATAGGCCCCTGCCGCCTGGTGCCCTCTGTGGTGCCCTGTACTGAATCCTGTGCTAAGCCCTGTATGACCTTTTGTAGGCATCTCACTGTGATACTATGGGGCTGGAACCACTCTTGGTCCCATTTTACAGACCAGAAAACTGAGGTTGCCAGAGATTGATTTACTTCCTAGGGGTACATAGCCAGTGAGTTGTGGCAGAGGTGATGAGTTCAGCATGCTCTGGGGAAGTCCCCCCACCCCCCAACTACATGCAATGTCCTGGTGCTAGGGAGAGATGACAGTGGGGCCTACTGGAGTGTGCTGGGGTGTGTTTGAAGAACTTGTGGACAGACCTAGGGGCTGCTGAGACTCTTTGCCCATGCCCTTTCCACTAGTTCTCCCTGGACTCTCCAGCATCTCTGCTCTGGTCCTGGATAGTTTCCTTTTAGCTTTAAGAGGGAGGTGTGGGGATCTAGTGTTAAACCTGGGTTCACACATCTCAGGTCCTCCAATTTCTCTATGGTCTTGGCTGTGTCGCTAGCCTCTCTAAGGTTCAGTTTCCTTGTCTGTAAAATGAACACCATGACTACATTTATCTTTCAGAGTTGGGAATTTATCATGCATCAACAGGGCTCACTGCCAGGCCCAGTAATCATAACCATTGTTCAAGTGGCTTTCTTGGCTCTCTTCTCCATGGTCTCTAGGGGCCCATTGCCTTGTACTCAGGTATCAGCCACCAGGAGCCAGGTCCCAGGACCTGCCTTGCTGGGGGCAGATAGGACACAAGAGCCTTAAGATTGAGACATTCACAGATCAGATGCTGTGGCAGATGGAGGCAGAACAGACCAGTCTGAGTAGGCAAACTCCTATATATAGCTCAAGAAAGCCAGGAGTTTAGAAGTCGTCTTGTCTTCCCTGGTCTGATCTGAGATGTGTCTTCCAGTGTCTTCAGGTTGTGGGGATTCATGAGACCTGGCATGTTTCCCCCTCCTCCTCTTTTTTTTTGGTACCTGGGATCGAACTCACGACCTCGTGCTTGCCAGGCAGGCACTTACGCTGCTGAGCTAAATCCTCTTCTTGTTTTTCTCTGAGGTGGGATCTTGCTAGGTAGTTCAGTTTGTCCTGGGACTTGCAGCTATTCTTCTGCCTCAGCCTCCTAGGTGTTGGGATTACAGGTGCACATCACTACACTTGGCTCAGTCTTGCCTGTTTGAGTGCTGAGACTATTGCATACACACAGCAGTTGGTTTCTTACTTGTTTTTAATCTCAGCGTTTATGTTTTTGATGCATTCAAATGTGCATATATGACAGTGAAGTTGTGTGGCGTATGCAGCCTACAGTGCACACCCTCCCATTTTACCTCTCCTTTTGTCCCGAGTAATGGTGATGTGTCTGTCTGCTGCACTCTGCTCAGTGTCCCTGCTTATGACAGCATGTTGCCCTGAAGCCAGCCTTGGCCATCATGCATGCACTGGTGGATCTTTGTGTGATCTGGTAGATATTTCTGGGCCTTTGGGAGATTTTTGGAAAGTTGTGCCAAGCGAATGTGACCCTCATTTCTGCTCCTTCCAGATCCTCTAGAGACTCTTCTATGCTTTTTCCTTCCAAAGCTTGAGAAATCTTCACATTGACTTCTCACAGAGCCTTCTCTTCCCTTGTGCCTGCCGCTGTGCAGGCACGTCTCAGGCTACCATCTTGAGACAGCTAACAGTGTGGCTAATGCCAAATGATGTGGGTCCCACATCTGCCAACCCATTCCTGGGCTTTCCCCTGGGGTAGATGACCAGACTGCTGCTGCTTTTACTCTTCTACCCTGGGGTACTTCTGCCAAATGGGCAGGATGCATAGAGACCCCAACTCCTGAGGGAGAGTCTGGCTGGGATTGGTTTCCACTGAGGAGGCCATTTTGGATGGAGATGCACATTTTCCTCTCTGGAACACTGTGGCGGCAGCCAGCGCCAGCAGCCGGAGCCCAGACAGCCGCCTGCCTAGCATTCTGGAATGAAAACATCCAGCTTCTCCCGCAGCAGCCGTCTGGGGTGGCGGCTGTCTGGGCTCGGCACTCCTGGCCTGGCCAGGCGTGGGCGCAGTGGTGGGGCGAGCATCCTCCTGCAGGATGGGGCGCAGCTGGAAAATGCAGCTCATATCCTTTCCGGAACACCTCGTTCTCTCTGGCTTGGCAGCCATCTTTGCCAGGGGCCCCCATTGTGCCTGGGTAACAGTGCCAGGGACAGGGGCTGCACTTAGAGGCCAAGGGGGAGGGCTTCTTTTCTTTCAGCTCTGCTTAACTGCTGTCCCCACCTCTAGTAGTCCCCTACCCTGAAGGCAGGTCAGATCCTGTGGGGCTACCATGGGGAGGCTTTGTCTCTAGGTAAGAGCAGAAGCCAGCTCTTCCTTCTGGTCACAGCATGTGCAAGGGTTAGGGCCATGGGGGATGTCACAGCTGTGGGAGTGGAGTGGGCTAAAGGGTCCTGAGCATCCATGCTGCTTCCTAGCTCTGGTATTGGGCAGGGAATGCCACTGGCCATGCCTGAGAACTGAGTGAATAATGAGACTGAGTAATGAGACTGCCAACTGGCCTAGTGTTCCTGCCCACAGCAGGGGACAACAGCCCCTGAAAAGCCAGGGCCCCCAACTTTCTCCTTGGACAACCTGGGTCTGCTGGCCACCCCTGGACTTCTCTGGGGTAATGTAGGTGTGGAGACAAGTCTCCCTGAGCCTCAGGGTTCCTGTCTGGAGAACAGGCTGGTGTGTACTCCCCTCATGGCTGTGATGGATATGAGCCACTGGCAGTCCTGGTGCTGAGTCGCTGTGTGCCAGGGCTCCAGAAGGGGTTTGTTGGGCCTCTCAGCATTCATACTTCCCCCCCTTCCCCCTAGAAGGGGGGCTCCAATGTTCCAGCTGCAGATGGGAGGGAGTGAGCCCACTTGCCCACCCTGGTTCTGTTAATGCCTAGATGAGTGGATGGATGGTTCTTGGGACAGCCCTCTGTGGAGCTCTGTGCGGTTTTTCCCTCACAGGGCAGGAGGGTCTCCCGCCAACTTTGGTTCTGATACTGGAGCCTCTCATCCTTGCCTGTGGGTCCCAGGAGGATCCTGGGAGGGGTGTGGGTAGGGGAGTGGTACTTGGTGTCTGTGACAAGGGACTCTGTATAGACAGGCAGACCCCACAGAATGCACTGTGTCACGTGGAGATCTTTCTGCTCCCCCTGCCCCAGACCTGGGACTAAGACCTTTAGATCCCAACTCAGCTGGGACCCTTGTTCTTTCACTCTTGTCTAAAAGGCTGGCCCCCTGCTGCTTCCTGGAGCAGGAGGTGGGCATCAGAGTGCAGAGTAGGGTTGGGTCTGGCTGGCCTCCTACCCCTTTTACCCAGGAAATGCAGGGTGGGCATAGCCAAGAGGCCCCCCCCCCCCGCTCCGCATGTTTTTCTTCAACTCTCTCTCTCTCAAACTTGAATTCATTAATTTAAACATCATTTCCGGGGCTGGAAGCCAGCCTCACTTGCCATAAATAGAAGAGAACAAAAGCAAAGAAAGCAAAGGCAGTGAGGGAGCGAGGGTGTTGTACGCCCCTGGCAAAGCTGCTGGGCTCCTGAAAGGAAAGTACATTAGTGCTGAAAGGTACTGTGGCAAGGCCAGGAGGGCTTGTCCGCCCCGTCTCCTCTGCCAGGCTCAGGGCTGAGGGGGCCCTCTCACTATGAGCTCTCCTTGCCAGTACCTTGGCTCTGGCTCCTGGAGGGATGCTTCTAGGAGGTCCCCAAGCTCGGCTGAGGAGACCCTGTTTCTTCGAGGGAGCTGATGGGTCTGGCTGACTGGGCCTGGAGGAGATGGGGACCCCTACCCACCTTGCTGTCCTGGTTGCTGGAGGGAGGCTGGCTCTGGAGGAGTAGGTTACATAATGTCCGCAGGCGGCCCCTCAGAGCTGTTCCCCTGAGCCCTGTTTCCAGTACGGCGGCCAGTGCGGGGCGGGGGTGCTGGGCCTGGCACTTGCCTGCCTGTTGACCACATGCTTTTGGAATGTGCAGATGTTTCCTTGGGGGCTCCAGCTGGCCGGCACACCTCTTCCAGCATCTGGACTGGGGAGTGGGCATCCTTACCACTCCCCACCTTAGCAGAGGAGGCAACTGAGGCCATTCAGCTACAGGTCAGAGGCCTCTGTTTTTGCAACTCTAGTATAGAGGTGGCTCTTGAACCTGTGCTATGGTTGAGACATTCATAGTGGCTCTCCTTGACCTCCTCCTGCACATCCTAGTACACATCTTCTCACATGGTCATCCCCCCTCTCCAGCAAGTCACCTTGAGACCACCTACCCTCTTTGCTCCTGTGTGGCCTAGGGGTGAGCCCTGTGTGGGTAGGAAAGTTGGGAGCCAAACCCTGAGACATTCCTAGGTGGCGTACACACTCCCAGGTGGGCTGAAGCCTACTTGCCATGTGAGGTGTACTCCTCAAGTGGCAGTGTGGTGCCCCGGCCCCAGGGGAACCAGATGTCCTTCCCTAGAATGTCTGATCTGGAAGTCAGGGAGAGGAGAAGGAGAGCATTGTTATGGGAGGTGCAGTGGGGTCCTCACCTCTCCCAGCATACTTGCCATTTTGCAGTAGGCAGAGGGGACAGCAGATGGAAGCCCGCACACCTCTGTCACAGACTGTGGGGTTAGTGTCCGAGTGCCTTGGGCAGTGGGGAGCAGGCCTGCCAGAGATGTGACATGTGTGTCTTTCTTTTTTGTTTTTTTGAGACAGGGTTTTGCTGGGTAATTTAGGCTGGCTTTAAACTCACTATGTAGCCCAGGCTGTCCTTGAACTCATGGCAATCCTCCTGCCTGAGTGTCCCAAATGCTGAAATTATAGGCATGTATCACCATGCCCATGTGACTCTTATTGCCATGGTCATCTGCCTGTCCCTGGCATATGTGATTCCCTAGTCCCCCCGACCCCCCATCTTGAGCTGGCCTGACCCCCTCCAACTTTGGCTACAAGATCTCTGAAAGCTGCTGGCTTAGGCCTTAGAGGGTCAGAGGGTCAAGCTGGACCCCATTTGGCCCAGACCTCTCTGGGGTGCCTGCTTTCCTCCTATAGGGGGTGAGGGACCATGGGGTAGTTGCCACCTGACTCCTTGATGCCCTTGCTTTTGTGTCCCTTCTGTTTAGGGCATGTGGTGCATGCTGCATCACTTACCTGATCCTTGCAGAAACCCAGTGTGGGGCCAGGGCATCAAGCTGTGATGACATCACTTGGGGATGTGGAGGAAGCTCGAGGCACTAGGGGATGGGGCTGGCCAGGCTTTGGAGTTCACTCAGAACTATGATGGCAGCAGCAGATGGAGATATGGAAAGCTATTGTTCAGGTTCTCATGTCTATGGACAGCATAGCTGGTTGAGAACTCCTGGGTAGCTCTCCGGTTTCTCTAGTGTCTACCAGGTCCCTGCAGTTCGCATTACCATATTCTGCTCATATAGATGCTTCTGGGAATATCGGCCGTGGGATAGCACCTTACTTTTGTCCATGCTCTTTTGTCTTGGACCAGAGTGACCGGCCAAGCAGGGTCCCAGATACTCTTTGATTTTCTGTGCGACAGCCATGGCCTAGGCAGGTTGTGGGGAGAAATGCCTGATGGTAGGACTGTCTTTTGGGGGAGGAACTTTGGGGGCATTACCACTGGACTGGCCTCTGGAGAACCAGTCAGGGGAAGGGTGGTAGTGTCCTGATGTGAAGACAGGGTGCTGGGGCCCTGAGGCTGGCCTGACCCCCTACCCTGCTTTCTCAGGTGACCCCAGCAGCTGCCACTCAGGATGAACTTACCAGAAAGCAGGGTATGGAAGAACACTTTGGGTTCTTTCTCTTTTCGTTTGTTGCAGACTGAGCCAGAAGTTTCCCGGTGCTGCCCAGTCCCCATTCTGGTTGGACAGTTGTGGGGAGCTTGCCTGTACTTTTGGTCTGTGGTTCACCTTCCTTTCCAGGGCCACTGCTGCTCAGCTTGTAGCCTACTTTCCCTGAAAGTACAGATTGCGCTGACATCACTGCAGCCTCGGAGTCTCTGCTTAGGCCTGTCTGTAGTTTCTCCTGGCACAGCCATTGCCACAGCTTCTTTGGCATCTCAGATAGGAGGGACAAGATGTGGCCAGCACAAGCCAGGGCACTGTCCAGGACAGTGCTGGGAATGGTGGCCTAGACTGTGCTAGAGCTGGGAAAAGGTGGAGGCAGATCCCACTCCCTGGCCTCTGGCTTCAACAGCTGGGTGGTGATTGTCTGAAGACTTGGGCTAGAGAGAGGCACCAGGTGCAATGGGAAGTGGTGGTGCCTACCTAGGAGAGCAGAAACTCTATGACTTGGGGTGGGTTTGGGACCCAGGCTGCATGGGTTGGAGACTAGGGTAATACACAGACCCAGAAACAGGACCCAGAATTGTCCACTGAGTCAGAGTAGTACAGCGGCCCCTATCGCAGGAACCTCACTGAGTTGGGGTGG
This sequence comes from Cuniculus paca, assembly GCA_004365215.1. Classification (NCBI taxonomy): domain Eukaryota; kingdom Metazoa; phylum Chordata; class Mammalia; order Rodentia; family Cuniculidae; genus Cuniculus; species Cuniculus paca. The sequence goes on from RJWT010001083.1 coordinate 19,280, forward strand.
GAATAGTGAGTAGAAAGAATGCTAGGAGGTAGACAACAGCGATGACCATGGCCTTTGCCTCCACCGGGGGTTCTCAAGGTGCTAGAGAGAAAGTAGGGTTGACGAGTAAAAAGTGGGACCCTCAAAGGTGTGGACATTCCTACCATGCTGCCCAGAAAGGCCTAGCAGGGTAGTCATCATCCAGTCTCAATGGTGGAGCACAGGGGTCACTTCCAGGTACCCTGAGCAGGGGGCTGGATTTCTAACATGCTCACAACCTAAATAAAGACTACTGTTGCAGGTTGTTTTCATTGTTGTCTCTTCAAATACTATAAAGATTGAATGTTCCTTCCATGTCTGTGACTATTTATGATTTTATTAATTGCATTTTTGCTTTGGCCCTTTTTTTTGTTGGCAGTTGGGATTGGACTTAAGGTTTCATGCTGCTAGGCAACACCTTCAACCCTTTTTATTTTTAAATTTTGAGACAGAGTTTCATTAAGTTCCCCAGATTGACCTTGAATTTGCAATCCTCTTGCCTCAGCCTTCTTTAACCAATCCTTTTTTTTGGGAGGGTGTGGTCCTGGGGATCAAACTCACGACCTCGTACTTACCAGGCAAGTGCTTGAACTACTGGACTAAATCCCCAGCCTGCCTCAGTCTTCTGAGTATCTGGGGTTACAGGTGTGTGCCACCATGCCTAGCTCCTTTTTAAAAAAATTGGAATGGTGGATTTTGCTTTATGTTTTGTTCAGTGTTCCTAGCAAGGGTATTATTAGTCTGTTCAGTAATGCAAATTGTAGCACTTTTCCCAGCTTGTGCTTTTTAAAACATTTTTTTTGGTTTGTTTGGAACCTGAACAACAGCTTGCCCAGAGTCTATGTTGCTTAGGCTAGTCCAGTGGTTCTAAAAATCTTGGGCCCAAGGAATCCTCCTGCCTCAGCCTCCTGAGCAGATGGGACTGTAAGTGTGTGTCATTGTGACTGGCTCCATCCAGCCTGTAGTTTGTTTTCTGATTTTATTTATGATGTTTTTTGTAGAGGTCAAATGTTTTTGGTATTTGCTTACTTATTTATTGTAGTACTGGGACTTAAGCCCAGGGCCTTTGCACTGGATTACATTCCCAGCCCATTTTATTTTTTATTTTGTGACAAGGTCTTGCTAAGTTGCTAAATTGCCTAGGCTAGGAGTGAACTCATGATCCTACTGCCTCAGCCTCCCAGAATGCTAGGCTCACAGGTATGTACCTGGCTAGGTTGCATGTTTCTGAATGTAGTTGGTTCTTTGGTCTTTGGTGCTTTGTTTCTGCTGTTGGGCTCATGCTCTGGAAACATGACTGCTCCTGTTCTTGGTTGGTGTGTCCTGGCTCGCTTAGGTTCTGTGTGTTTTGAGTTGTGAAGGTGAGCTCTGGCTCTGGTGCCCACACTGGTTGCTTATGACTTGTTTACCTCTTGAAGGTTCTTGAAGCCAGACGCTTTTTATAGGTCCTTCTCTTCTGTTGGTTGAGTGCAAGGCACAAATGGGAAAGAGCATAAATTCATATTTTCATGTTTCTTGATGATTCTTCTCATAGTTGGATGCAGATTAACCTTTGCATTATCGTTTAGATGCAGTAAAGGTTTTCATTTTTTATTTTTAATTTTTGAGGTTTGAGGCAGGGTTTTTCTGTGTTATTTAGGCTGGCCTGAAATTTGTGAACCTGTTACTTCCGCTTTCTGAGTGCAGGATTACAGGCCTGTATCACTATGCCCAGTGGAGTTTGCAATTGGTTGTGTTGAAGTTTGTCGTAGACCATCGCCATCACTGTGATGCAGGCTCATCCACCAGGGTCCTTCTCCTTATTTATCTTAACTTTTTGCCCCCACTGTATCTTGGGGACATTCTGAGGTCTTCCCTCCACCAGTGGATAGCAGCAGCGGGGCCCTGGCAGCCCTGGTGCATTCTGAACCCCATGTGGTAGTGTGAGACCATCCTACTAGGACAGGGCAAGGGGTTGGTGTGGGCCTTGGCCTCATGGGAGTGGGACTGGGTAAAAGGGGCTGTGCCCATCTAGGTTGTGCTCATGCAGCAGTTCCGTGTAGCTGTGCCTTGTGGCACTCAGCACAGGGCTGAGATGTGTTCAGACCACTGAGGGCCCCAACTTTCCTTGCCTCAGTTTCCCCAGATGAGTTTTCATTCAGATCCTCCATGAGAAAAACCCATTCCCAGACCCTGGAAATGGGGTGCTCAGAGGGTGGGAGGCTGCTGTTTGGATGTGCTATTACACCCCTAAGTGTGGAACCAGGGATGGCTCTGTGGCCAGCCTGGGGCTCCTGCCCTGACCTGAAGCTACCCTGCTCCTCAGAGATGTCTCCCATAACTTGCTGCAGACGCTGGACGTCGGGCTCCTGGCAAACCTTTCGGCGCTGGTGGAGCTGTGAGTGTCCCCTCCTTGGCAGTGCCTGACCTCTGCTGCATGCTGGGGATTACTCGGGGTGGGCAAGTGGCAGTTGCCTGTCATCGTGTCATTACAAGGGCTCCTGTCACTTCCTAATCCCTTCTATTTTCCAGGGATATAAGCAACAATAGGATTTCTACATTAGAAGAAGGAATATTTGCTAATTTATTTAATTTAAGTGAAATGTAAGTTGCTTTGCTTTTGATGGGTATCAGTGGCTATACAACCTGTCCCCCAACATCCCCTCTGCCCTCCTAACTGGGCCCCTGACCCCTCCCAAATTTGATGATCCATTCGTAGGCCTACCAGAGGGCAGAGGAGACCCTTCTGTCAGGGTTGTCCTTCTCAGCCTGATCCCCCATATCTGTTCCCTCTGCAGAAACCTAAGCAGGAACCCATTTGAGTGTGACTGTGGTCTGGTGTGGCTGAGGCGCTGGGCAGAAGAGCAGCAGGTTCATGTGGCACAACCAGAGGAGGCCACATGCACAGGGCCTGGCCCCCTGGCCGGCCAGCCGCTCCTCGGGCTGTCCTTGGTAGACAGCAGCTGTGGTGAGTGTGGACCAGGTTTGGAGTGGCTCCGTACTCCCTGACAGGACCTAGGCCAGGATGGTCTGCAGCCCTTCCTGGAGCAGCAGAAGGACCCAGAGAAAGATACATATAGGGGTTATGAAGGTCTGTCTGGAGCGGCTGGGGTTCTGGGGGTCTGATCTAGGGGCAGGGGTGGGAGGGCAGGGAGGCTCCCTGCTTGACGAAGCCAAGGGAAGGTAGGCTCCTACAACCAGTGTATCTGTCTCTTCCAGGTGAGGAGTATGTTGCCTGCCTTCCTGACAACAGCTCGGACACCATGGTGCTGGTCGCCTTCTCCACTGCTCACGAGGGCCCATTGGCACCTGAGGCTTGCAGCACCTTCTGCTTCTTAGGTGGCCAGGGCCTAGCAGCCCTCTCGGAGCAGGGCCAGTGCCTGTGTGGGGCAGCTCAGACCAACACCTCAGTGGCCTGCCTGTCCCTGTGTTCCAGCCCCCTGCCACCGACCCCTGCCTGTGGGGGCCCCATCTTCCTCCAGCATGTCTTCCCTTCTTCCCCAGGGGCCACCCTGGTGGGGCCCCGTGAACCCCTGGCCTCTGGACAGCCAGCAGCCTTCCACATCTCTACCACCTCCCTGCCTCTCAGCACTATATGCTGGGACTTTGGTGATGGCTCTCCTAAGCTGGATGTGGCTGGTCCTGCTGTCACCCACCGCTATGTGCTGCCTGGGCACTATCATGTGACAGCAGTGCTGGCTTTGGGGGCCGGCTCAACCACACTGGAGACAGAGGTACAAGTAGAGGTGGCACCTGCTGCTCTGGAGCTTGTGTGCCCATCCTCTGTGCACAGAGATGAGAGCCTTGAATTGGGTATCCGGAACCGTGGAGGCTCAGACCTTGAGGCTACCTACAGCATCTTAGCCTTGGGCAAGGAGTCAGTCCAAGGTAGGCACCTCTCCAGCGGGGCCCTGAGTCACCACTGCTGCCTCCCCTCCCCTGCATGGCTGGGGTTGGGGCAGAGTCCATGCTTCAGTCATGGGCACACATTGATGCCTGGTCTCTGCCCACCATCCCCCAGTGGTGCACCCGCTCTGCCCCTCGGACACGGAGATCTTCCCAGGCAATGGGCACTGCTACCGCCTGGTGGCAGAGAAGGCGCCCTGGCTGCAGGCACAGGAGCGGTGCCGGGCCTGGGCTGGGGCTGCCCTGGCCATGGTGGACAGTCCTGCAATCCAGCACTTCCTGGTCTCCCAGGTTACCAGGTGCCTGCCCTCCCATCCTGGGCCACAGAAGGGTGGGATTGCCAGGATGGGGGTGTGAGCAGAAGCCAAGTCTAAATGGGGAGGCTGGGGGAACCTAGTCTTGCCTCATGAATGGCTGTTCTACAGCCCTACAGGTGCAGATGTGGACATGGGCTAGAGCAGCTTCTATAAACCCTTGTGGCATGTGTCATAGTGAGAGCTGGGCCTAGACTCCCATCTGTTCTGTCTCTGCAGGGGAGGACTCGGCTCTCCTGACAGGGCTGGTTCTGGGGCATCTTGGAGGGTGTGCTTGCTGCTTGTTGTACCCCTGTGCCTGTGCCCTCCCTGGAGTGGGGCAGGGCTCCATGGTGTGACACACCCACGTCATGGAGAGCATGGTGGATGCTTGTGGGGACATGGTGCCTCCCAGTGGTAATGGGCCAGGCCCTCACTCTGTGGCCTAGAGTATGCTGTGGCTGGTGTGGGAGGTGAGGTTATATGCCCCCTCTCTTAGGTGTTCATGTGATGGGCAAGGGTGAATTCCTGTTGTGCCAGTGGGTGATCTTACCCTGCATCTCCCCAGTGCCCAGATGTGATTAAGGCCCAGAATGGCTAAGACCCTTTCCCAGGCAGGCATTTGGGGGCCCAGCATAGCTCCTTCCCTCCCATGTATTCACTCATTGTGCCTAGGATCCTTGTGTCCAGGAAGGGCTTCCTATCTTGGCAGTGCTGTCAGCCTGCTTAGGATCTGTTTTGGTCCCTAAATGCTGTACCTGCAGGGCAAAGTGTGGGTGGCCCGTGGCCTTATATCTGAGGCAGAGCTTCATGTGGAGTCCTTGGCCATGCCACACTGGCCTCTTGGGCATGGGTAGATGCTGCCATGGGCTTTGCCTGGTAGGTCATGTCTCTGAGCCTCAGTTTCACCATCTGGAAAACAATGACAATACTAGGGTCCACTTGCCAGGGTGCTGTGAGGTGCATACCCTGAGTGCTTGGCCTTCCTACCATCTGCCCACAGGAGCCTGGATGTGTGGATTGGCTTCTCAGCTGTGGAGGGAGCAGAGACAGGCCTGGCACCCCAGGGCGAGGCCTTCAGCCTGGAGAGCTGCCAAAACTGGCTGCCTGGGGAGCCACACCCAGCCACAGCTGAACACTGTGTGCGACTGGGCCCTGCTGGACAGTGCAACACAGACCTCTGCTCAGCACCACATAGCTACGTCTGTGAGCTGCGGCCCGGAGGTGTGTTTCCCAGTGCTTAGTGTTGGCCAGGTGTTTGCTGAGCACCTGCTCTTAGGCCTGGGCTGAGATTGTGTCAGAGGAAACAAAGATGGAGGGAGTGGTGCTGGGAGCCGCTGCCAGGTGGCTCAGTCTCAGGTCTGGCCCCACCCTGAATGTCCCCCTGTGTGTCCCCCTGTTGTCCCCTCAACCTGGCACTGACACTCACTGTACAATTACCATCTCCAGGCCCTGTGTGGGATGCTGAGAACTTCCTCATGGGAGTGCCTAGTGGGGGCCTGCAGGGGCCCCTGATTCTGCTGACACCACAGGAAGCCCTCCTGCCCCCTCGGTGGCCTGTGGAGGTAGGCTGGATCCTCTTGTATTCTGGTATATAGGCCCCCCCACCCCATCCTCGTCTTACCCTGCTATTGTGTGTCTTTAAGAAGCAAGTTGGCAGCCAGGTGTGGTGGTGCTCAGCATTTGTGAGACTGAGGCAGGAGGATCACTGAGTTTGATACCAGTCTGGGCTAGCAAGACACTGACTCAAAACACACACACACACACACACACACACACACACGCACACGCACGTTTTGGTTTTGGGGAGATCATTTTAATGTTTATGACCAGCATGGACATCTTGGAAACTCCATGCAGCACAGAGACAAAAAGCATTTAATCCATTTATTTGGGAGAACTGCTGCTTTCCTAGCCCTTGCTCTGGGTCATGGTGGTGAACCTATGCCCCGTGCCATGACAGGCACTCAGAACCCTCTTTGTGAGCACACGAGCCAAGTCCCCCCAGCATTTCCCTAGCAGCTGAGCCTCAGTTAACGGCGCACACGGGGGCCAGGCACATGCTGGGAAAGGACTAGTAGTGCCTGGCAGTGCTGCCACAAGCTACGATTCAGCCATAACTCATCTGAGTTTTTGCATGACTGGTCAAGTTTAATTGCAGTGTTGGGACTTTGTGATAAGTAAATGGATTTTGGGTTGCAGTTTAGGCACTCAACAAGGTTTGCCATCACTGTTCTGGGTGAATTATTTAGTTTTAATTTAATTTTTTTTTTCTATTTTAGTTTATTAATTTTTTTCATTGCTCAGGTTTTCTTGGTACATTTTAGATATACATAATTATCACATTCATCATAGATGGATGAGTTATTTTTGAAACCACAGGAGGCGGTATGTAGAAAGAGTTAAGATGTGTTATATACATATACCAACAGCCTGTGATCAATGTAATTGTTATGTATTACAAACATGTACTAATAAAAATTAAATTTAAAAAGACTAGTCTTTTTACAGCAAGGGGCCGAGAGTTAAATAAGTAAAAAAACCACAGCAGGGCTTGTGCTGCTTTTGGATGATGTTTTTTCTGGTGCCAGGGATCGAACTCATGACCTCGCACTTGCCTGGTAGGCGCTTATGCCACTGAGCTAAATCCCCAGCCCCTCATGGATGATTTTTGATCTGAGTTTTCCTCCCAAGTGACACAAAATGATGCCTGCAGTGGCCTCAGGAAGGTCCTTCCTTCCCTCTGTCTTGGTGTTTGGGATCAGGGGGTCTAGGACCTGGAGTGTGTTCTCTGGAGCTGAGGTGGCCCTCTGTCCACTAGGTCATGGTGTTCCCTGGCTTAAGCCCAAGCCGTGAAGCCTTCCTCACTACAGCTGAGTTTGAGACCCAGGAGCTTATGGGGCCTGCCCAGTTGCGGCTTCAGGTGTACCGGCCTTCAGGAGGGGCAGGTAGGCCTTCACTATGGCAGTGGGAGCCAGGGGGCTTGGGTGGGCTCTGTTCTCAGGTCTTCTGGTCCCTAGCCTTGAGATGAAGAAAGATACAGAGTCCACAGAGACTTGCGCTCTGTCCCAAGGACAGATTAGGTGAGGCCTGCCTTCTGGGGGGAGTACCTTGGATCAATCAGCTAATCTTGTGGCAGACGAGCTGAGGGGCCTGGAATACTACCTCGTTAGCCCTAATATTGAAGCAGGTAAATAGGGCATCCCTAACTGACCTGTTAGGAAGCCAGGACTTGGTGTCCCTCCTCTCCTTGCAGGGGCTCCAGAAAATAGAAGTGAGCCTGATGACAGGACTGAGCCAGTCCCCAGGTGTATGCCAGAGGGATGCTGGTGTCCTGGTGCCAGTCTCTGTGTGCCACTGGATGCTGCCTGCCACCTTCGGGCCTGTGCCAATGAGTCTGTGGTAGGGCCTGGGCTCCCCAGAGCCACCTATGCTCTGTGGAGAGAGTTCCTTTTCTCCGTGCCTGCAGGGCCCCCCACGCAGTACTCGGTATGTGTCCTCAATCTGCCTGTCTGCCTCCAAGCAGCTCCCTAGTCCACTTTCCCCTCAGCTGCCTGAAGTCCTGGTTTTTCACCAAGCAGACAACATGATACCTCTGAATAACCCAGCACCTACACTCATCTCCTTCATGTCCCTGTCCACTGCCAGCTGAGTGCCTTTGCATGTCTCCCCATATAAGAAGCACCAGCTTGCTCTGTCTTCTAAATGAGGAATCCCTCCCTTAACATGGTGGCTTCTTTGCAGCCTTTGAGTTCTCTGAGAAGGGCCTTCCTAGCTGAGGCAGCCCACATCATGTCTGCTGTATCCTTTCTGGGATCATGTAGGCTTTGTCTGCCTGTCCTTTTTGTCTCTCATGAGTACCTGGGCTGTGAGGACTCTGAAAAATGGATAATGGTGCTGACACCCCAGTGGAAGCCCTATCTGCCCATCTTTTTCCTAGTCCTATGATCCCTGCCTGTAGGACATGACACAGTCCTGCCTCCTTCTCCCATAGGTAACCTTCCATGGGCAAGATGTCCCTGTGTTCCCTGGTGACCTTATTGGCCTGCAGCATGATGCTGGCTCAGGTGCTCTACTGCAGTGTCCCCTGGCACCCAACCAAGCTGGCCCCAAGGCCTTGTACCTCTCTACCAATGCCTCCAACTGGCTGGCCCATCTGCCCACCCTGCTGGATGATGCTCGGCCTGGCCCTGCCTGTGTCCTGCAGGTGGTCACAGCCACTGAACGACTCAGCCCTCTGCTGGGCCTAAGGTCCAACCCTGGACTGCAGCGTCCTGGGCGCTATGAGGTCTGGGCCACAGTGGGCAACAATGTATCCATGTACAACCTTTCCTGCAGCTTCAACGTGGTCTCCCCAGTGGCTGGGCTCAGGGTCATCTACCCGGCTACCCTTGATGGCCAACTCTACGTGCCAACCAGTGGCTCGGTCTTGGTGCTTCAGGTGGACTCTGGTACCAATGCCACAGCTACAGCTCACTGGCCTGAGGGCAATGTCAGTGCACCCTTGGAGGCTGCCTGCCCTACCATGCTGGATGCCCTCAAGCCCACCTGTACCCAAGAGACCAACAACACCCTGTTTTCAGTGTTGGTACTTCCTGGGCTCAGCCAAGGGGAGCATGCCGTGGATGTTGTAGTGCAGAACAGCGCTGGCCGGGCCAACCTCACCCTGAGAGTGATGGCAGAGGAACCCATCCGTGGCCTCCATGCTACACCTGTTCCCGAGGCCCGGGTACTACAGGGTGCCCTGGTGGTGAGTGTGGCTTGTGACCCAGTCTCTCTCCCTGGCCCTGGCAAGGGTATACACAGAAGGATCCCCCTCCCCAGTGTAGAAGCTCCTTGGTCAACTAGGGGTAGGGCACATTGGTCAGCACATTGTTTTCTAGCAGTTCCTGTCAGGAATGCTCAGACTGATGAGCAGTTTGTTTGTTTGTTTTCTTTTTCTTTTGTGGTGCTGGAGATTGAACCCAGAGCTAGGGAACCCAGGGCTACCACTGAGGTACACCCCAGCCCTATTTAACAGTTTTTAAATTACTACAAGGTCACAGCTACAGTCTGCTTTGTAAACCCTTCTTTCCTCTCTCACATTTCAAGAAGCAGGTTGTTTAAAAAAAAAACAAAACAGGTTGTTACATTTGGCCCCCTACCTCCAGAGCCCCCATGAGTCAGGTGGTTTTGGGCCCTCTGCAGTCCTCCCATCTGCCTGATTCATGTACCTGTTGAGGTGGCATTTAAAGCCCCACATGAAGCTGCTGGCCACCCCGTGCCTCATCCTAGACATGCCCACCCTCTGCATCATGGTCCTTTCTGACAGTCCTGTCATAACTGCAGTGTGCCCAAAGCTGTGTCTTCTAGTTTCCCCTGGATACACCTGGTCTGTCAGCTGACGCTGATCACCCAAGACCATGTGGCCCACTGAGACTTGTGCACCTTTCTGCACGGCACCAAGGTGTCCACCTAGGGGGCTCCAGCAGGCATCCTAGCATGGGAGTTGATAAGGACCTGGAGACAGGTTGACTCTGCTGCTAATGTTAGGTCCACTTTACAGGTGGAGAAACTGAGGCACGGGAGTTAAGGCATAATCAAGGCCATGCAGCTGGAGATTTGAGAGCTGGCTTTGGCCCAGGCCCTCAGTGCCCAAGTCCAAGCTCAGTCCCTTTGACACTTGGTCTCCTAAGCCAGGCAGGCCTGGGTACTTCCTTGTCCTCCCCTACATGGGTGTCTTGGAATTGTAGCTCAGCCAGTGGGCCTGTCCTCTCTGTCTACTAGGCATGGACTTCTCCAGCAGCCCAAGGGGAGGCATGTGCAAGTGGGCAAATGGGGGCTGAGGCCAGAATCACAGCTTTGGGCACTGCCATGTCCTTTCCGCAGCGGTACAGCCCCGTAGTGGAGGCCGGCTCCAATGTGGTCTTTCGGTGGACCATCGATGACAAACAGTCCCTGACTTTCCACAATATTGTCTTCAATGTCATCTACCAGAGTGCTGCCATCTTCAAGCTCTCGGTAGGTGGGGGGCAGGCAGAAGAGGTCTTGGGGTCTTGGGATATCTGGGTGCTTATCTTTGCCTTCTGTTCTGTTTTGCTTTTCCCCTGAGGACACTGCCATGACTGTGGGTGAATGTGGGGAGACTGAGCTGGGATTGGAGGTTCTGGCTGTTGTCTGTGGGCCTTATGCCCACTGACGTCTGTCTCTGCAGCTCACAGCCTCGAACCATGTGAGCAATGTCACTGTGAACTACAACGTCACGGTGGAGCGCATGAACAGGATGCGGAGCCTGCAGGTGTCTGCAGTGCCGGCTGTGCTGGCCCCCAACACCGTGCTGGCACTGATGGCCAGTGTGATGGTGGACTCAGCTGTGGAGGTGGCTTTCCTGTGAGTGTCCTGAGCCTAGCAACAGGCAGCCAGCTTTTGGGGTCATGGTGAGGGCTCATTCCAGGCTATCAGAGTGTTCTTCAGACCTCAGTTTTGTCCTCTATCAGGGTATTGGTGGGAATTCTGCGAGGATCCATAAAAGGGTGTGGTAGACTCTAGTGTTGCAGAGTTGGGTTGTATCTTTGACAAAGGTGCCAGGAAGGAGTGACTGCAGGGGCAAGTTGCTGCTGGAGTCAGCCCTGTCCACCTGTCCCTGCATCTCCTGCCCACTACTCTGGCAGGTGGACCTTTGGGGATGGGCAACAGGTGCTCGGCCAGTTCAAGCCTCCATACAACAAGTCCTTCCAGATCCCGGACCCCACTGTGGCCCAGGTGTTGGTGGAGCATAATACTACGCATACCTACGCCGACTCAGGTGAGGGGCATATCCATTGCCCTGCTGGCCCTGTGCAGACAGCCCTCTCCTCAGGATGGCCCCCCAAGGGGTGTTCCCCCCTTGCTGGATTGATGGCTTGGGGGGGCTTACTAGGGTGAAGGAGGGGTACCTGGGCCTGAGGTGTGGGGGCTAGACAGCATTCCTGAGGCCAGGATTCAAATTTTCTAGAAATTCGGCTCTCTTGTTCTCTGCTCTCAGTTCTTTTTTGGAGAGCAAACAGTGGGACCACTGTTTAATTACTTTAAAAATTCTAGAAGTCCCACATAGTAATGTCTCCCCAGTGGCACATGATGCACGTCACTACCCCATCACCCCCTCCCCACTTGCCATCTGCCCTCTACCTTGTTCACGTACATGCAGTTGGGCTTGGAGGGGCTTGGTCCTGTCTTCACCCTTTTACCTTCATCTCTGCATCTTGGAGCTCTGTCCTATACACGTGTCCAAGGGGGCAGCCATTCATACTTTGAGGAAGCTGCCTCATGAATCATGAGGTGCTAGGTGGGAATTTAGCCATCAGGAGCCCCACTCAGGCCTCTCCCTGCAGGTGAGTACAACCTGACTGTCCTCGTGTCCAACGCCTTTGAGAACCTGACACAGCAAGTGCCCGTGAGTGTACGTGACACACTGCCTGCTGTGGCCATAAGTGTGAGCAGCAGCGCCCTGGTGGCTGGCTGGCCTGTCATCTTCTCACTGTACCCGCTGCCTTTGCCTGGTGGTGTCCTATACACATGGGACTTTGGGGATGGCTCCCCGGTCCTGATACAGAGCCAACCAATGGTGAATTATACCTACACCAGGACAGGCACCTACCACGTCTGCCTGGAGGCCAACAACACGGTGAGCAGTGTAGTAGCACACACATATGTCCGCATCTTCCAGGAGCTAAGTGGGCTGAGTGTGCACCTGAGCCCAGCTGTGGAGCAGGGAGCTCCTGTGGTGGTCAGTGCTACAGTGGAGACAGGTGACAATGTTACATGGACGTTTGACATGGGGGATGGCACGGTGTTCACTGGCCCCGAGGCTACGGTGCAGCACGTATATTTGCGGGCACAGAACTATACAGTGACAGTGGGTGCAGCCAGCCCTGCAGGCCACTTGACTCAAAGCCTGCCTGTGCGTGTTTTTGTCCTGGAGGTACTGCGTATTGAGCCCGCCACCTGCATCCCCACCCAGCCTGATGCCCAGCTGACAGCCCATGTTGCTGGGAACCCTGCCCACTACCTCTTTGACTGGACCTTTGGGGATGGCTCCTCTAACACGACTGTTCAGGGCCACCCAATGGTGACACATAACTTCACAAGGAGTGGCATATTCCCCCTGACGTTGATCCTCTCGAGCCGTGTGAACAAGGCACATTACTTCACCAGTGTTTGTGTAGAGCCCGAGGTGGAGAATGTCACCTTGCGGCCTGAGCAGCAGTTTGTGCAGCTTGGGGCTGAAGCCCGGCTGGTGGCTGGCACCTGGCCCCGTTTCCCCTACCGATACACCTGGGACTTTGGCATCGAAGACACTGTCCCAACCCATGCCTGGGGCCCTGAGGCAACAGTGGTCTACCGAGACCCAGGCTCCTACTTGGTGACAGTCACTGTGTCCAACAATGTCTCTGCTGTCAATGATTCAGCTCTTGTGGAGGTACAGGAACCCATGGTAGTCACTGGCATCAGAGTCAATGCTTCTCGTGTGCTGGAGCTGCAGCAGCCCTACCTATTCTCTGCCATGGGCCATGGGCACCCTGCTACCTACCTGTGGGAGCTGGGGGATGGCACACAGCTTGTGGGCCCTGAGGTTACTCATGTCTACAACAGCACAGGTGACTTTACCATCAGGGTATTGGGCTGGAACGAGGTGAGCCACAGTGAAGCGTGGCTCAACATCACAGTGAAGCGGCGCATACAGGGGCTGAGCATCAATGCCAGCCGTGTGGTGGTGCCCCTGAACGGCAGCGTGAGTTTCAGCACTACGCTGGCTGCAGGCAGTGATGTGCACTACTCCTGGGTGCTGTGCGACCGCTGCACACCCATCCCTGGGGGCCCCACCATCTCCTACACCTTCCGCTCAGTGGGTACCTTCAACATCATCGTGACAGCAGAGAATGAGGTGAGCACAGCCCAGGACAGTGTCTTCATCTACGTCCTGCAGCTCATTGAGGGCCTGCAGGTGGCAGGTGGTGGCAGCGGCTGCTGCTTTCCCACCAACCGCACGCTGCAGCTGCAGGCTGTGGTCAGGGACGGCACCAACATTTCCTACAGCTGGACCACCCAGAGGGATGGCTGCCCGGCACTAGTAGGTAGTGGCAAGAGCTTCTCACTCACCGTGCTCGAGGCCAGTACCTATCACATCCAGCTGCGGGCCACCAATATGCTGGGCAGTGCCTCAGCCAACCGCACCATAGACTTTGTGGAGCCTGTGGAGTTTCTGACTGTGGCCGCCTCTCCCAACCCAGCTGCTGTTAATACAACGATCACCTTTCGTACTGAGCTGGCAAGTGGCAGTGGCGTGATTTACACTTGGTCCTTGGAGAAAGGGCTAAGCTTGGAGACCTCTGAACCATCTACCATCCATGCCTTTTGCACGTCTGGCCTGCACTTGGTCAGGGTAACAGCTGGGAACCAGCTGGGCTCCGTCAATGTCACCATTGAGGTGGCTGTGCAGGTGCCTGTGAGTGGCCTTAGCATTAGGACTAGTGAACCAGACAGCAGCTTTGTAGCAGCTGGCTCCACTGTGCCCTTCTCAGGACACCTGGCCACAGGTACCAATGTAAGCTGGTGCTGGGCTGTGCCGGGTGGCAACGAGCACAGCCAGCATGTGGCTGTGGGCTTCCCAGATGCTGGGGTCTTCTCCATCCTGCTCAATGCCTCCAATGCCGTCAGCTGGGTCACAGCTTTGCACAACCTCACGGTGGAAGAACCCATCAGGGGCCTAGTGCTGTGGGCCAGCAGCAAGGTGGTAGCACCTGGGCAACTGATCTATTTTCAGATTTTGCTGGCAGCTGGCTCGGCTGTCACTTTCCACCTGCAGGTTGGCGGGGCCAGTCCCGAGATGCTCCTCAGGCCCCATTTCTCCCATAGCTTCTCCCGGCTTGGAGACCACGTGGTGAGTGTGCAGGCTGAGAACCATGTGAGCCGGGGTCAGGCGCAGGTGCGTGTCTTGGTGCTAGAGGCTGTCGACGGGCTACAGGTACCCAACTGCTGCGAGCTGGGCATGGTCACCGGCACTGAGAAGAACTTTACAGCTCGGGTACAGCGGGGCTCCCGAGTTGCCTATGCTTGGTACTTCTCCTTGCAGAAGGTCCAGGGTGACTCACTGGTCATTCTCTCAGGCCGTGATGTCACCTACACCCCTGTGGCTGCAGGGCTGTTGGAGATCCACGTGCGTGCCTTCAATGAACTGGGCGGGGTGAACCTCACACTTTCAGTGGAGGTCCAGGATGCCATCCAGTATGTGGTGTTGCGCAGTGGCCGCTGCTTCGCCAACCGCTCGGCCAGGTTTGAGGCCACCACAAGCCCTAGTCCCCGGCGTGTGGCCTACCACTGGGACTTCGGGGACGGGGCCCCAATGAAGGACACAGAGGAGCCCTGGGCTGATCATTCCTACTTGCAGCCAGGGGACTACCGTGTGGAGGTGAATGCCTCCAACCTGGTGAGCTTCTTTGTGGCACAGGCCACAGTGACGGTCCAGGTGCTAGCTTGCAGGGAGCCTGAGGTGGACGTGGCCCTCCCCCTGCAGGTATTGATGCGGCGCTCCCAGCGCAACTACCTGGAGGCTCATGTTGACCTGCGTGATTGTGTCACCTACCAGACTGAGTACCGCTGGGAGGTGTACCGTACTGCCAGCTGCCAGCGACCAGGGCCTATGGCACGGGTGGCCCTGCCTGGCGTAGATGTGAGCCGGCCCCAGCTGGTGGTTCCACGGCTAGCATTGCCTGTAGGCCACTATTGCTTTGTGTTTGTGGTGTCATTTGGGGACACACCCTTGGCACAGAGCATTCAGGCCAATGTAACAGTGACTGCCGAGCGCCTGGTGCCTATCATTGAAGGTGGCTCATATCGCGTGTGGTCAGACACGCAGGACCTGGTGCTGGATGGGAGCAAGTCCTACGACCCCAACCTGGAGGATGACGACCAGACACCACTTAGCTTCCACTGGGCCTGTGTGGCCGCCACACAGGTCAGCCATGTGGCAGGCCCATCTCCTCTACTTTCTTAGTTGGGCTGTAAGCAGTGAACACCCAGTGCTCCTTATGGCTGGGCGGGCCTTGGTCCCGGCATGGGGAAGGGTCTCCTGTGCTGTTCCCTGGGCCAGGCTCTGCTTCGAGGCCGGTCATGGTCTTACACCACCATCTTCTGTGTTTGTGGGCTGCAGAGCGAGACCAGTGGGTGTGTCCTGAACTTTGGGCCCCGAGGGAGCAGTGTAGTCACCATCCCCAGGGAACGCCTAGAGGCCGGTATAGAGTACACCTTCAACCTCACTGTGTGGAAAGCAGGCAGGAAAGAAGAAGCTGCCAGCCAGACGGTGAGTGCTGCCTCAGCCCAGCAGGCCACAGCCAGATAGCACCAAAACAGTACCCAGCTCCACCCTGTTTCTTTCAAAGGCTCTCTATGTTGCTTCCTCTAGAGGCTTGTGAGGTCTCTTATTGCTGATTTTGATACAAAATATCTAACTTCAGTGTTGCTTCCTTTCAAGCCATGATATAACTACATCTGATCTTACAGGGGCCTTAGGAACTCTGGTCATCTATTCTCTCCCACTCCCTGTCCCTTGCCCCTCCCTTTCTCTCTGCCCCTCCCTTTCTCCCTTCCTCTCTCCCTCTCTTTCTTTTTCCAGTACTGGAATTGAATCCAGGGCCCATATCCCCAGCCTTTTAGGAAAATTTTAAATTTTGAGACAGTCTTGTTAAGTTGGCTTAGGCTGGGCTTGAACTTTCAGTCGTCCTGCCTCAGCTTCTCATAAGTGCTGGGATCACAGCAACAATATAAAAGGTAAACATTGAGAAACTTAGTCCACTGTCCCCAGAACATGGGTGTCCTCATTTCTGAATGGATTGGGATACCACTTGCTCTCATGCTGCCCTGGTCTGGCCAGGCAAGTTAGGGCCATTGTGCATGTGATGGCCACCCCTCCTACTGTAGGACAGTCTTGCCAGTGGGGTGTACTGGGCTCTGCTACTGCCCTGGGGGTGGGAGGAGGGATGTCTTCCCAACACCAAGTTTTTCTCAGCAGGCCTTCTGGGGAGGAGGGCCCACCTTGAGAGGTCATCTAGGGAAGCAGTGTCCAGCCAGGCTATGGTGCTGAATCAGGCCTTGCCTAGGGAGACTGAGAACGTGGGGATAGGACTATGAAGGACTGCTGTCCTTTTGCATGGATACCTTGGTTTGTTCACTCATCTGTCTTGTATCCTACAACAGTGGGTTTGTGTGTCTTCTGCTGCCAAGCTCACCAGGGTCCTATACTAGAGATGACAACCCTGCTGGCCTCTGCCCCTTTAGACCATTAACATCTCCTTGGATTTGAGTGTTCCCAGCTACAGTGTTTAGGAGGGTAGAGGCCGTGTCCCTCAGCTGCCTACCCTGTTGACACAGTGGGATATGGCCCTCCTGTGACCTGTCTCCTCTCCAGGTGCTGGTCCGCAGTGGTCAGGTGCCCATTGTGTCACTGGAGTGTGTGTCCTGCAAGGCACAGGCAGTGTATGAAGTGAGCCGCAGTTCATACATATACCTGGAAGGCCGCTGCCATAACTGCAGCAGTGGCTCCAAGCATGGGGTAAGTGGCAGGCTGGGCTGGTCCTGGTTGGACAGGTGGCTGCAGTGCTGCCCTCACTGCCTCTCCTGTCTTGCAGCGCTGGGCTGCACGAACCTTCAGCAATAAGACTCTGGTGCTGGATGAGACTACCACATCCACAGGCAGCTCGGGGATGCGGCTAGTGGTGCGGCGCGGTGTGCTGCGGGATGGTGAGGGCTACATCTTCACGCTCACAGTGCTGGGCCACTCGGGTGAGGAGGAAGGCTGTGCCTCCATCCGCCTTTCACCCAACCGCCCTCCACTGGGGGGCGCATGTCGCCTCTTCCCACTGGATGCAGTGTGCGCCCTCACCACCAAGGTGCACTTTGAATGTGTGGGTAAGTATGGGCCTGTGGGGGGCGGGGGCAGCTGGTAGGGGCCGGGGCTCCGCTAAAGCTGTGCATCCACCCGCAGGCTGGCAGGATGCAGAGGATGTGAGTGCCCCGCTGGTGTATGCCCTGCTGCTGCGGCGCTGTCGTCAGGGCCACTGCGAGGAGTTCTGCATCTATAAGGGGAGCCTCTCCACCTATGCGGCCGTGCTACCCCCAGGATTCCGGCCTGGCTTTGAGGTGGGACTGGCTGTTGTTGTGCAGGATCAGTTGGGTGCTGCAGTGGTTGCCCTCAACAGGTGAGCTGGGCGCTAGGGATGGGGATGGGTCGTGGCAACTCCCCACTGCTTACCAGCCTACCTCTGCCCTGCAGGTCTTTGGCCATTGTCCTGCCAGAGCCCAATAGCTCCATGGGTCTTACTCCCTGGCTGCACAGCCTGACTGCCAGTGTGCTACCTGGGCTCGTGAGACAGGCTGACCCCCAGCACGTCATTGAATACTCGCTGGCCCTCATCACTGTGCTCAATGAGGTCAGTGGGGCAGGAGAGAGGGATCCCAAGTTAGCTCATTAGAGAGCTGAGACCAGTACTTCTGACAGTCTTCCAAAAGCCTTATTCTCAGACCCACACAGGCAAAACCCCTGATGTTGTCCCTGAAACAAGGACCTCAGCAACCTCCACATGCTGGGCCTTACGCAATGCCAGAGTCTTCCCAATGCTCTTGAACCCGCAGGGTGTCTTGTGTACTGTCTACTTTGCTCTCAAGGAAACTGCTCAGGATTTTGAGTCCCCACCTGCACCATGCAGTAGCCAGCATGTCGCCATCTATGCCTGTATTTGGGGTACTCACTAACAGATGTTGTGTTTACCACCCTAGTATGAGCAGGCCCCAGATGTGGCCACAGAGCCTGACTCTGAGCAGCAACTGCGAGCCCAGGTGCGCAAGAACATCACAGAAATCCTGGTTTCCCTGCGGGTCAACACCGTGGATGACATCCAGCAGATCACTGCTGCGCTGGCCCAGTGCATGGTAGGACAGCAAGGCATGGCACACCCTCCAAACCGCGCATGGCAGTTATTGGCTGCAGGGGTTAGGTGTCCTCTTCTGCCATTCCTCTCTTGCCTTTTCCCAGCATGAGCCCACAGTCCCCAGTTTGTGGCCCTGTGGGGTGACCCAGGGCAGAAAGCACAACAGGTAAGGGTATAGGGAGTGGCCAACAGAGATCCTACCATGTGCCTTCCCTTGGACCTGTGTTCATATCCACATATCTGGCACATCAGGTGTGACTTGTCCACTCCAGCTGTCCACTACCTGTGGTCTAGACTTGTGAGCTGAACAGAGTGAGTCTGATGGGGAGTTTCTGTGCCCAGGGTGGGGAGGGGATCAGTACCCAAGAGCAAGGCCAGGTCTTCAGAGAAAATGGGACCAGGTGTTTTCCAGGTCAAGGTTGCCCTTTTACTATGTGGCTGAATTTAGACTCCAGCCTGGGTCTCAGTGTCTGCCTTGCTCTTAGTCGTGTGAAAAAACATGCTTAGGCATCACAATTCAGATGTTCCCCGTGGGCTGAGAGCAACCACCTTAGGGTTTTCAGCAAGGAGGGCTGGGCAGCCTCACGTGGACAATGCCTAGCACAGCACAGTGTTTGGAGGCAGAGAGGCTGCCTGGCATCCTGGCAGCCATGGGGCAGTCGGCTAAGTGAGGGAGAAGGGAGGGGGCACTGTGAGACCATGTGTGTGGGGTGGGCTCCATGCAGGTGTCCAGCAGAGAGCTCGTGTGCCGCTCGTGCCTGAAACAGACACTGCACAAGCTGGAGGGCATGATGCGCATCCTGCAGGCTGAGACCACCCAGGGCACTGTTACGCCCACCACCATTGCTGACAGCATCCTCAACATCACAGGTGTGGGCATGTGTCCCCTAGCCTGCCTCCCCCTTGGCCTTTCCTCTAGCCTCCCCATTCAGTGTGCCAGCCTCCTGTATTTGTCTGCAGGTGACCTCATCCACCTGGCCAGCTCAGACGTACAAAGCCCACAGCCCTCAGAACTGGGAACTGAGTCGCCCTCGTTGATGGTGGCATCTAAGGCCTACAACCTCTCGTCAGCCCTCATGTGCATTCTTATGCGTTCCCGTGTACTCAATGAGGAGCCTCTGACCCTGGCGGGTGAGGAGATCATGGCACAGGGCAAGCGCTCAGACCCACGCAACCTGCTGTGCTACGGCAATGCCTCAAGCTCCAGCTGCCATTTCTCCATCCCTGAAGCCTTCAGTGGGGCCCTGTCCAACATCAGTGATGTGGTGCAGCTCATCTTCCTTGTGGATTCTAATCCTTTTCCCTTTGGCTACATCAGCAATTATACCGTCTCCACCAAGGTGGCATCCATGGCTTTCCAGACACAGGCCGGCACCCAGATCCCCATAGAACGACTGGCCAGAGAGCGTGCCATCACTGTGAAGGTGCCCAACAACTCGGACCAGGCTGCCCAGGGTCTCCACACCCCTGTGGGGTCAGCTGTCATCCAGCCCCAGACCTCCGTCAGCGCTATAGTCACCCCAGACAACAGCAACCCTGCAGCAGGGCTGCACCTGCAGCTCACCTACACAGTGCTGAGTGGTGGGTGTCACATAGGTGTCCACAGCCATGGCCGTTGAAATCTGCCTCCTGCCATGCAGGTCCTGGGGGCCTGTCTGGAGGGCAGCTGGGGCCATGGACAGCACATGTTTGTCCAGTATGGAGGCTCTCGGGCCCTGTGGTGGGGGGCTCCCAGGGTGTCGGTGGGTGGATGTCTGACACTCTTCTGCCTCCAGAGCGCTACCTGTCTGAGGAGCCTGAACCCTACCTGGCTGTCTACCTGCACTCAGCGCCCCAGCCCAACGAGTACAACTGCTCGGCCAGCAGGAAGATCAGCCTGGAGATGCTTACCGGAGCCGACCACAGGCCCTACACCTTCTTCATTGCCCCGGGGTGAGCACCCTCCGCCCACCACAGGACCTGGGAGTGGGCTGTGGCAGGTGGATGTGGTTTGGTTTGTGTGCTTAAGAGCACGTGGGCGCTGAGGAACAGTGATAGCAGAAGACTGGCGAGTCAGCCGGGTATTATGGCTGAGGCTAGAACACTCCCTGGCTGGAACTGGGGCTCTGGACCCAGCAAAGTCTGGCTACGACTCTGCCCTGTCCCTGGCAGGACTGGATACCCAGGTGGGAGTTACCACCTGAACCTGACTAGCCACTTCCACTGGTCAACACTGGAGGTGTCCGTGGGCCTGTACACATCCCTGTGCCAGTACTTCAGCGAGGAGGAGATGATGTGGAGGACAGAGGGGCTTGTGCCCCTGGAGGATACTTCACCCAGCCAGGCCGTCTGCCTCACCCGTCACCTCACTGCCTTTGGTGCCAGCCTCTTTGTGCCACCCAGCCATATCCACTTCATCTCCCCTGTGAGTGGGGCCCTGATTTTCAGTCTCTTCACAGGGTTGAGAGTGCCTGGGTGGGCTCCAGCTCTGTCCTCTGAAGGTGAAGCATTCACATGAATCTCCTGGGCTGGCTGGCTTTGTCTTCCCAGGAGCCAGCTGCTCGTGTGAATTACATCGTGCTCCTGACATGTGCCATGTGCCTTGTAACCTACACCATCATGGCTGTGATCCTGCGCAGGCTGGACCGGCTGGATGTCAGCTGGGCCCGCGTCATCCCTTTCTGTGGGAAGGGGGGCCACTTCAAGTATGAGATCCTGGTCAAGACTGGCTGGGGCCGAGGTTCAGGTGAGGGGAGATGATTGTGGGTGAGGAGACCACGGTATTCACCTGGGGTCTCCCAGTTGCAGTCCTGAACTCTGTCTGGCTAGTTTTCCTCATGATGATTATGGTGATAGGTGTCCTACAGCAAGAGCTCCTTTCCCAAGTGCTGCGTAGAGGATTAGGTTGTGAATCCTTGAAATGGCTTCATGGATATGGGGTCATTCCCAAGAAAGAGAACGGCTCCCAGCAGGAGTGAGCACCTGGTTACTGCAGAAGGCCTAGCTCTGCGTGGTGGTGTGGGCCTCCAAGTTTGTGAAGGCACAAACTCCACACAGCCTAGCCTGCTAGTCAGTGGGGCAATGAGGGGTGTTCTGTGATCTCTGAAATTTATTTGTGAACATCAGAAAACTTGCTGTTGTTCGTAAATATACAGAGAAATGCACTGATGCTTTCTTAGTGCATCATAATTTAAAATGGTAGAAACTGACAGTTAAGCGCCATGTTTCTTTGTGGAAAGCTCTCCAAGCAGTTTCCTTCTTCACCTTTTCCTTGTGTAAACAAGGGTGCAGAGTGAGCGTCTTTCTGTGCTCTGGCAAGTGTCATGTCCAAGGTTTGCACTGACTTCCAACATTTCCCTTTATGCTTTCAATATTATGAAAAGAATTCTGAGAATTCTTCAAGGAGGAGATTGCATTCTGCTGTGATACCCTCCTTTGCGGCAATGACTTCTCTTATTTATGTGGTCTGTCTGTCAGCTTTCCACTGCTGGGATAACATACCTGACATACATGATGTAAAGGAGGTGAGGTTTAATTTGGCTCATGGTTTCAGGCCATATCAGCTGACTTCAAGGCAGAAACATTGCGGTGGAAGGGCATTGGGGAAGGAAAGCTGCTCAACCAGTAATGTCTGAGAAGCAACAGCAAGAGGAGCCAGAGAGGAAAGGGCTGGGGACTGATGCATTTCCCAAAGTCACGCACTCATGACCACCCAGACGTACCCAGAAGTGTGCCTTACTAGTCTAGGTATCTCTCAAGCCAATCAAGTTGACAATCAAGAATGAACATCACACACAGACAAGTCTATATTTGCTGGTCAATTCTACATTGCCTGTTGAATCTTAGATGGGGCAGTGCAGTCTCCCTGTAGCCATCCCTTTAACAACTCCATTTACCCTTTCTTTAAAAAAAAAAGGGGGGATTGTGTTTTTTTGAGACAGAGTCTCCCTATGTAGTACAGGAGCTTGCCTTGAACTCACTATGTAGGCCCAGCTGGTTCCCAACTTACGGGGATCCTTCTGCCTCAGCCTCCCAAGTGCTAGGATTATAGGTGTGAGCCACCATGCCCGGCTTCCATTTACCTTTAGTTCAAAAGGCACTTCCAGTATTAGTGTTTTTCTCTTTTTTACCATATTTGTTTCTTTTTTGCATTGCTGAGGATTGAACCCAAGGCCTCATACATGTTAGGCACACACTCTACCACTGAGCTAGTCCTCAGCCCTTTTTATTTTTCATTTTGAGACAAGGTCTTGCTAAATTGCCCAGGCTGTCCTTGAACTTTCGGCCTTCTTTCCTTAGCTTCCCTCAGCGCTGAGATTGCGGGCATGTGCCATCACACCCAGCGATTATCCATTTTTCAAAACTCACATGGGTCAGCCAGGTGTTTGGTGGTGCATTCCTGTCATTCCAGCACTCTGGAGGCTAAGACAAGAGGATCACAAATTTGAGACAGTCTAGGCTATATAATGAGTTTGAGGCTAGCCTGAGTTATATAGCAGTGCCTTCTCTCAGACAAAAACAAAAAAGCGGGCGTATCACCAGGAGAGGAAGAGGCCACCCCAGTGTAGGGTTGGTGGTTCGTATGTGGCAGAGCTGCACATAGGTGGTAAGTCCGTATTTACTAGTGAATTGCACACTACCTGGTCCCTGGCTGTGATCCACCTTTTATCCCATAGTGACTGTGAGACTGAGGGATGGCAGCCAGGTTTGCACTCTGGTTACCTGCCAACAGCACACCTTGGTAACCTAGAGCTATGCCTGTTGATACTGGATTGGTGTTTATGTAACAAATTGGGGAAAACTAAAATTCGTATCCATCAGAACCGGGCAGAGCAGGGATTGCTTGTACTTAAGACCACAGATGAGATAACTTGCCTGGGTGTTGGAGGAGGGGGGCTCCACACTCTAGAGTTCTCTTCTTCTACCCTGCAGGTACCACAGCCCACGTGGGCATCATGCTATATGGAGCAGACAGCCAGAGCGGCCACCGACACCTGGATGGGGACAGGGCCTTTCACCGCAACAGCCTGGACATCTTTCGGATTGCCACCCCACACAGCCTGGGCAATGTGTGGAAGATCCGGGTGTGGCATGACAACAAAGGTCTGGGCAAGTATTGTCATTACTGCTACTCCTGCACCCTGCTGTACCCTGGCCTGCTATGTCCTTCCTCCATCCCCTGCTGGCACCCTGGTCCTCACCCCATCACCACCTCCACAGGGCTCAGCCCCGCCTGGTTTCTGCAGCACATCATCGTCAGGGACCTGCAGAATGCCCACAGCACCTTCTTCTTGGTCAATGATTGGCTGTCTGTGGAGACAGAGGCCAATGGTGGCCTAGTAGAGAAGGAGGTGCTGGCTGCAAGTAAGGCCCAGGGAGGGGAAGGGGAGGATGGGGGTGGGTGCCCTGCCCTGCCCTGCCCTGCCCTGCCCTGGGCTTCCTGCAGCCTCTCCTGCCCTCCTCCCAGGCGATGCAGCCCTGTGGCAGTTCCAGCGCCTCCTAGTGGCCGAACTGCAGCGTGGTTTCTTTGACAAGCACATCTGGCTCTCCATATGGGACCGGCCAGCTCGCAGTCGCTTTACTCGTGTCCAGAGGGCCACCTGCTGTGTCCTCCTCATCTGCCTCTTCTTGGGTGCCAACGCCGTCTGGTATGGGGTCGTGGGAGATGCCACCTACAGGTGGGTGCCTATGGGGTCAAGGTGGCCTCTCCTTGCCCAACTCTTCCTGGCCTCCCAGCTTAACCTGGCCCGGGTCTGTCTCCTGCCACGCAGTGTGGGGCCTCTGTCCAGTCTGATCCCACCAAGTGTCGACACAGTTGCCGTTGGCCTGGTGTCCAGTGTGGTTGTCTACCCTGTCTACTTGGCCATCTTGTTCCTCTTCCGGATGTCCAGGAGCAAGGTGGGTTGGGATGGAAGTGGAGCATAAGCCTTGTCACCCAGCTGAAAACTGTGCTGTTTGACATTATACCCAAAAGAAAAATCAGCAAACCAAAAGCTGATTCTTTGAAAAGGTCCACAAAATTGGCAAACCTTTGGGTAGATTGAGAAAACTCAGATTGTGAAAATCATGAGAGGGGACATCATTGCCAACCCTAAACTGATGGAGCGTGTAAGGGAATGTCGTGAGCAACTGTGTACCAGTGTGTTATGTATCCTTGGAGAAATGGACACAAACCACCAAGACCAGCTCAAGAAGAAATAGAGGATCTGAGATATAAAGCAAATAAAGAGATTGAGTTAGTAATATAAAAACCTCCCACAAAGAAAAGTCAGGCCCAGACAGCTTCACTAGTGAATTAAACAGTTAAAGATTAACAACAGTCCTTCACAAAGTCTTCCAGCACATACAAGGGGAAGACATGTGCTGGTACATGCTTGTAATCCATCCTCTGGAAGGCTGAGGCAGGAGGATTGGAAATTAATCCCAGTTGAGGCAATTTAGCAACTTTTGTAAGACCATGTCTCAAAATTTTTTTTTTTTTTTTTGCGGCACCGGGGATTGAACTCATGACCTTGTGCTTGCCAGGCAGGCGCTTATGCCAGTGAACTAAATCCCCAGCCCTTCTTATCTCAAAATTTAAAAAAGGTTTTTTTTTATTTTTTTGGTTTTTTGAGGCAGTGTCTCACTATGTAGCTTAACTATGTAGCCCAGGCTGGCCTCAAAATCATTAATCTTCCTGCCACAGTCTCCCAAGTGCTGGGGTAAACAGGCATGTACTACTGTGCCCAGCTATAAAGTTTTAAAAATTTTTAAAAAGGGCTGGGGATATAGCTCAGTATGAAGGCCCTGGGTTCAATCCCCAGTACTGCAAAAAGAAAAAATACTTATAAGTATGTAAGAGGAAGAAATTTTTCCTAATTATTCCATGAGGCCAGCACTATCCTGACCCCAAAACCCAACAAGGACATCACAAGAAAAGGAAATAAAGGGCCGGGGGATTTAGCTCAGTGGTGTAAGTGCCTGCCTGGAAAGTGTGAGGTTGTGAGTTCAATCCCTGGTGCTGCAAAAAAAAAAAAAAAAGGAAAGAAATAGACTGTCCCTGATGAATGTACATGCTCAAGCTGGGTGTGATGATTCATACCTACAATCCTAGCACTTGGGAGGCTGACACAGAAGGGACAGTGTGGGTTCAAGACCAGCCTGAACTACCTAGACCTTGTCTCAAAAATATATGTCTGTGTGTATACACATACACACTTTTTTTTTTTAACATGGATTTTATTTGTTTGTTTATTTTGGTACCAGTGATCAAACTCTTGACCTTGCACTTGCCAGGTAGGTGCTTACACCGCTGAGCTAAATCCCCCGCCCCAAACATATGGATCTTGAGAGCTTGTTTTGAGGTTCTAGCAGGGGAGCACAGCTACTCGTATACTCTTGACCAAGGAATGATCCTCCTCTGTCAGGGACGGTCATCCTCTTTGACCAAGTGTACTGCTTCAGGAGGGTCGCACATGGAGCACTGAGGGAGGAAGGGACACCTGCCTAGTCAGCCTGATCAGCTGAATCAGTGGGGTGACAGATGTCGCAGCCAGATCGTCCTCACATCCTAAACATGTATATCTTAAGTCCTCAACATTTCACTAATAAGTCCAACAGCATGTAAGAAAGGATTATCTACCATAACCAGGAGGAATTTAGCCCAAGAACCCAATAAACTATGAAACGTATGGCTTGTTTATTTACATCTGTGTTTAAATTAAGTAAAAGGTTCATTTCTTTCTTATTTTTCTGATGCCATCTTTGGCGTGGAATCCAGGGCCTTGCACATACTAGGCAAGTGCTCTACCACTGCGCGATACCACTCTTTGTGATGGAGAAAGGATCATTTTTGTAGTTGCACCAGCCACCTATGACTGTATGTGGTGAGCACAGTAAGTGCTCTGTGCCTAGGACATTGCCGGGACTGGTCTAGGCTATCACGTCTGTTCAGGAGTTAGTTTCTTGTGCCTCCCCTGAGCAGGGCCAGCTGCCTCGAACTAACCCGCCATTTTCTCTCCACAGGTAGCAGGTGGTCCAAGGCCCAGCCCCACAGGGCAGCAGACACTGGAGCTGGATAGCTGCCTGGACTCATCTATGCTGGACAGCTCCTTCCTTACGTTCTCTGGCCTCCGCACTGAGGTGAGGCCTGAGGTCCTTGAGGACCTGCAGGCTGAGGCTGGGGCAAATCGAGGCCCTATCTGGGAAGTGAGGTCCTTTGCCTCTGAGGGTTCTCACTGAGGACGCTCTGTACTTACCAACAGGCCTTCACAGGACAAGTGAAAAATGACTTATTTATGGATGATTCTAAAAGGTAGGTCGCCTACCTAATTTTTAGATCAGGTGCATCCTGGACATAGTTCTGTGCCTTGCAGGCCATGTTGTAGGGAGTCAGGCTGCCTGTGT
The DNA here is from genome assembly GCA_004365215.1 of Cuniculus paca. NCBI lineage: Eukaryota > Metazoa > Chordata > Mammalia > Rodentia > Cuniculidae > Cuniculus > Cuniculus paca. The sequence goes on from RJWT010001083.1 coordinate 45,780, forward strand.
CTTTGTCTAGTGTGGCTCTGAGTATTGCCACACTGTCTTGGCTCGGAAGCTCTGTGTGTCCCTGGGTGCATTGCTTACTACATCTGTGTGTGTGGCCAGACTTGAATCAGGTGTTGGTAAAGATGTTCTGACTTGTGTCACCCACAGCCTGGCCTGCTGGCCCTCCAGTGAAGGCACACTCAGTTGGCCAGACCTGCTCAGCGACCCATCCATCGTGGGTAGCACCCTGCAGCGGTTGGCAAGGGGCCAGACAGGCCGAGGGCTGAGCCCAGAGGAAGATAGCCTCTCTCTGGTTAGCCCCTCCTCACCTGCCAAATACTTCTCAGTGTCAGGTGAGCTAGGGTGGGAGGGTGGGGAAGAGGGGAGACTACACTTAGGAGTCCAGAGTCCCTGAGTGGCTGGGCCACCCTTACATGTCCTGTACCCTCCAGATGAAGACCTCATCCGGCAAGTCCTGGCCGAAGGGACTGGCAGCCTAGTGGTCACCCAGGACACCCTCGTAGAAACAGACCTGCTCACTGGCTTGTGAGTACCCACTCCTGGGGGAAAAGGGTCATCTTTGGGTGGGGACTGGATAGGATAGAAAGAGTTCAGGTCAAGGATCCCTGCTTCCTGTCTGGGATGAGTGAGGGCTTCCTGATTCTGCCTTGTCCCTAGGCCATGGTGCTTGACAACTCTGAGGCCCTGGGACCCCCACTAAGGGAGGCAGCAGGAGCATGGGGCATTGGAGACACAGAAAGGTCTGGCTGGTGGAGGCTGGCCTAGGGAAGAGCTCTGATTTTCTTCTCAAAATAGTGAGAAATCATGGGCAAATTTTTAAATAGCCCCCTTTTTTTGTTCCGTTTTTTCCATTTTGCAACCATTTTGATATTTTCAGAGTGTGTCAATGTCTTTGATTTTTCCAATTCAGTAACAAAAGATTCATGTTGAGTTACCTTATTCTTCCTTTCTCATCCATATTTATTTTAGGGTACACATTTTCATGTCTTTTAACTTCTAATATCCAAGCAACCAGGAATAGCTGAGATAGGAACTGTCTAGGACAGAGAGGTAGGGAGATTCTTTTCATCTTGATGAGAAATTGCTAATTGATATAACAGTGTGACACAGGGGCACAGCTGTAAGCCTGCCACTCCAAGGCCGCTCCTGAGCCCTGCACAGCCACCTGTCCACATGTACAGCTGGTGGCAGCCCATATTTAACCCTGGGTGTTCAGTTTCTCCCAGATGTCTTCTCTGGGCATGGCAGCTGACAGGGCTGAAGTCTTTGACTCCCTTGATTCCCCTGTGCAGGCTCCTGTGTGAGCAGATGATCTCAGCTGTTTCTAGATGCAGGGTCTCAGATGTGCTGCGCTGTTCACTCTGCTTGGGAGATACTCAGCCCTCTTCACTCATCTTCTACCTGTGCCCACCTGGTGACTTGGTCTTCTCTTGATGCATACCTGGTACTTAAGTGTTTAAACAGCTTAGGCAGCAGGGGTGTTGGCCATTGGCTGGAGGCCTCAGTTCCTCAGGGACACTGACGAGCCTTCTCACCTGGTAGCCAGCATCTCCTCTGGAGCCAGAGTCTGAGAAAGAGGCACAGCCACAGCACTGGTTGCACTCTGTCGCCTCCACAGTTTTCTTCACAGTTACTCTAGGAGGGGCTACACAGAAGCCTGATGTGGGGTACTGTATTGTTAGGGCTGTCCTGGTAGTAGCCTCCCACACTGGAGTAGGCCATCCACTGCTTACCAAGCTGCCTGTAGTCTGGACTCTGCTGCTGCCCCCCAGGACATGACTCCCCTCACTTCTGCCTGGAGTGTCCTTCCCTGAGGTGACCCCTTGTGCTTCCTCTGTGTCACCTGAACAGAGCCTGCCTTCCTGCCCATATAAATGAAGCAGGAACTACCATTGTGTCCCTATGCTGGTGCATTCACACACACACACAGGTCGTCCTTGCCAGGTCTAACTGCCCCTTATGTGCTCTTGGGGACCATGCACACTGTGACTAGGGACTTGGTTCCTCCACATGTGTATCCCAGGGCTTGCGGCAGTGCCTGGCATTCTGCAGGGCAGTGATGAACATGCAGGCAGCAGGAGGAGCCGGTGATTTACACTTGCAGCCACAGCCCTCAGGGCATGCGGCCTAGAGTCTGATGCATGTACAGGCCGGCAGGCAAGGACACTGAGGCTCTGCTCCTTGTGGGCAGAAATGCTCATATCCATGTTTTCTCTCTTTACCATTTTCTACAATATTTCATATAATTTTTATATTCAGAGAAGTCAGTTTCAACAAAAATTCACCTGACAGTGATGTGTGGTCTAGTGACAGAGCCGGATACATGAGGGGGCGGGGCAGGGGCGGGGGTTCTCAGTGGCTGGTACGCACTCATCTGGGTTGTGCAGTTAGGGCTAAAGGTAGCTGCAAGAAGCGTGAGGATGTTTTCCTCAGTTGGTGTCCATCCTGTCCTGCTCCAGCCAGCCTTTCCATTTGTACTTCTGTCTCTGTGTCCCCTTCTTCCGTGACAGCATTGGACTTGGGAGGGTCATTGTGGCGTGTGAACTCAATGATGTGGCACTCTGGTCAAATGACTCCTTAGGAGCAGGTCCTGGGATGTACCGCTGGGATCTGAAAGAATGCCTAACTTCCTTTGTCTGGAAGGCAGTTGGACTGCATGTCCCCAGGGTGGTGCCCTGGCTCTAAGGAGACATGCTCAGCCCTGAGGCCAGGGCTTGGGACATGGCCACTGGAAGGCCTGGAGCCCTGGCCTGCCTTGCTGGCATGAGGAGAAGCTTGCAGGGGCCCCAAGAGGTGATGCTGTTGGGTCATGGTGGGACAATTAGAACAGCCTAGGCTCTGGGGGAGGGGTGCGTCAGCAGGAAATGGAGGAAAGTGACCATGGTGTCCTGACCCTCCAGTGCTGCACCAACCTAGTTGAGGCTCCCAGAGGCAGGGGGAGCTGCCCAACCAAGTAAGGGCCCAGGACACCACTGCCTGCACTAGGAAGGGCTCAGAATTCACCCCTTCCCCTGCCTGTGCCTAGGTCCAGCGTTGCTGGGGAGAAGACAGAGACACTAGCAGTGCAGAGGTTTGGGGGCAGTGGGCTTCCGGGCTCAGGCCTGACCTGGGAACAGCCCCCATCGAGCCGGCTCTCCAGAACAGGTACATCTAAGGAGCCACGTAGCCCTCGGCCCCTCCCTCCGGGCTGCCAGTTACACGGCTGCTTCTGTGTCTCCAGGACTGGCGGAGGGTCTGCAGAAGCGACTGATGCCTGCCTGGTGTGCCCCACTGGCCCACAGCCTCAGCCTATTCCTGGTGGCTGTGGCCGTGGGGGTCTCAGGGTGGGTTGGTGCCAGCTTCCCCCCCAGTGTGAGTGTCATGTGGCTCCTCTCGAGCAGCTCCAGCTTCCTGGCTTCATTCCTTGGCTGGGAGCCACTGAAGGTGAGTCAGGCCAGCAGGGCTGGGGCTGCTCGTCTCGAGCTCCCTGGCTGATGTCACCCTTGCCCTAGGTCCTGCTGGAAGCCCTTTACTTCTCACTGGTGGCCAAGCGGCTGCACCCTGATGAAGATGACATGTTGGTGGAGAGTCCGGCCGTGACACCGGTGAGCGAGCGTGTGCCGCGTGTGCGGCCTCCCCATGGCTTTGCTCTCTTCCTGGCGAAGGAGGAAGCGCGAAAGGTCAAGAGGCTGCACCGCATGCTGAGGGTGAGTTCGGCCCCTTTCTTCCCCCTCTCAGCTCCTGGGCAGCACATGCTTGAGCTTTGCCTGTCCTTCTTCACCGACCACAGAGCACCCTTCAGTGGGGCTACTGTTCCCAGCCCGACTCCTCTGCGTCATCCTTCACACCTGCTTCTGCCTGGCCTCGCGGGGCCCTGGGCACAGCTGCCATGCCTCCAATGGCCCGTGTCGTCCCCAGCAGGGCATCTTAGGCTCTTCCTTAGTGCTAGACAGCCTGGGCAGGGGCAGTTACTACCAACATTCTAAAGCCATGCCCTGATATTGTGGGCTGGAGTCAGCTCACCACAGGGGTGTCATTGTCTCCCAGAGCCTCTTGGTACACATGGTTTTCCTGCTGGTGACACTGTTGGCCAACTATGGGGATGCTTCCTGTCACAACCATGCCTATCGCCTGCAGAGCGCCATCAAACAGGAGCTGGATAGCCGAGCCTTTCTGGCCATCACCCGGTAGGAACATCCCAGGACACACATGTGTCTGTCGGGCCAAGGTGGCAGTGATGCACACCGGGGCCTGCTTTGGTCTTGCTCTTAGCTCATCCCAGCCCCTAGAAGGCATTTACAGATGTCTAGATGCGTCTTGGTTGTCAGGCCTGGAGGCGGTGCTGCAGGCATATAATGGGCAGAGATCAGAGAAACTGCTGAGCACCCCACACGGCACAGGACAGCTTAGGGTGGTTTCCTGCCCCCGGTGGGGTGGGCAAGCTGCAAGCCGGAGTGTGACTCTACCTGCTGCTGCTAGGTCTGATGAGTTCTGGCCATGGATGTCCCACGTGCTGCTGCCCTACGTCCACGGGAACCAGTCCAGCCCTGAGCTGGGGCCCCCGCGACTGCGGCAGGTGCGGCTACAAGAAGGTGAGCTGGAGGCCCCTTCACCCTTGTTCCTCCTCGCTTCATAGCAGCCTCAGCTGTTTTGTTTCAGCTCTGATGCCTACGTGAGCTTTACCTTCCTCCTGCCTCAGTCACCTTTCTGTAAAAAGGGCACAGTGATGATGTCTGTGGGTTGCTGGGAGGACTCGGGGAGGTCACCTAGGACCTGTGCATTGCAGCACTCTGTCCAGACTCCCCCAGCCCTGGGGCACATCTGTGCCCAGCTGCAGCAGGCTTCAGCACAACTGACTACGGTGTTGGCTGGCAGACTGTAGCCCGTAACAGCTCCGAGACGTGGACTTACTCTGTGCCTGACCTACTGGGGTGAGAAGGGACCCTGCAGGTGGGAGGGGGTTCTCCAGGGGAGCCCCTCCCGCCTCCAGCCTGGTTCCCAGGTGCTTGTGAGCCCAGGGCCACTTTAACGCTGCTGGTCCTACAGCACCTGGTCCTGGGGTTATTGCGCGGTGTACGACAGCGGTGGCTACGTGCAGGAGCTGGGTCTGAGCCTGGAGGAGAGCCGCGCACGGCTGAGCTTCTTGCAGCAGAACAACTGGCTTGACAGCAAGTGAGTGCCGCCCGCCTTGACCTCTCTCCTGGCTCTGCCCCCGCCCCAGCCTGCCACCCCTGCCCAGGCCATCCTGCCTCTGCTCTCCTGTCCACTTTGGGCCTGCCCCGTCCTGCCGACCATGCTCTCTACACAGGAGCCGCGCTGTGTTTGTGGAGCTCACGCGCTACAGCCCGGCTGTAGGCCTCCACGCTGCCGTCACGCTGCGCCTTGAGTTTCCTGCCGCCGGCCGTGCCCTGGCAGCTCTCAGCGTCCACCCGTTTGCGCTGCTGCGCTTCAGCACGGGACTGTCCCTGCCACTGCTCACGTCGGTATGCACCTCGCCCTACAGGCTGCCCCTCTGTGGCCCTGGGCTGCCTTGCTGGGCCTGGTCCTGACCCCGCCCTGCCCCCCAGGTATGCCTGCTGCTGTTCGCACTCTACTTCTCTGTGGCTGAGGCTCGAGCCTGGCACAGGGAGGGCCGTTCACATGCCATGCGGCCTGGGGCCTGGGCACAGTGGCTCCTGGTCACACTGACAGCAGCCACGGCGCTGGTACGTCTGGCCCAGCTAGGCACCGCCGACCGCCAGTGGAGCCGCTTCCTGCGTGGGCGCCCTCGCCATTTCACCAGCTTCGATCAGGTGGCACAGCTAAGCACTGCGGCCCGTGGGCTGGCAGCTTCACTGCTTTTCCTGCTTTTGGTCAAGGTGAGCGCCAGCTCCAGGGACAGGCCTGGGCCAGAGCCCGGGGCTGCAGGCTGATGCTCCTTGTCCACAGACTGCCCAGCAGCTGAGGTTTGTGCGCCCGTGGTCTGTGTTCGGTAAGACCCTGTGCCGGGCCCTGCCAGAGCTCCTGGGGGCCACTCTGGGCTTGGTGATACTGGGAGTGGCCTACGTCCAGCTGGCCGTTCTGGTAAGTAGCCATGCCTGGGTCCGTGGGGAGGCCTCGGCCCGGGCGCACACTCATTCCTGCCCCTGCCCCGCAGCTTGTCTCCTCTTGCACAGACTCCCTTCACAACATGGTCCAGGCCCTCCTGGTGCTATGCCCTGGGGCCAGGGTCCCCACCCTGTGCCCGGGTGAGTCCTGGCACCTGTCCCTTCTGCTATGCATGGGACTCTGGGCTCTGCGCCTGTGTGGCGCCCTGAGACTGGGCGCAGTCCTTCTGCGTTGGCGGTACCACTCTCTGCGGGGGGAGCTCTACCGCCCAGCCTGGGAGCCCCAGGACTATGAGATGGTGGAGCTCTTCCTGCGCAGGCTGCGCCTCTGGATGGGGTTCAGCAAGGTCAAGGAGGTGGGTACGGCCCAGTGGGGGGGAGAGGGACACACTCTGGGCCCACGAGCCCAGGGTGCAGTCAGACTGACCGAGCCCCTGTGCCGCCCCCAGTTCCGCCACAAAGTCCGCTTTGAAGGGATGGAGCCGCTGCCCTCTCGATCGTCCAGGGGCTCCAAGTCTTCCCCAGAGGCACCCCCACCCAGTGGTGGCTCCGACTCTTCACATCCCTCCACCTCCTCGAGCCAGCTGGATGCGCTGCCGAACACAGGCCCAGGCCGCCCAGGA
>RJWT010001084.1:0-52442 GCA_004365215.1 Cuniculus paca
CTCTCTAAATGTCACTGAGCTTCAAAGCCAAAGGAAGATCAGTCCACTCGGTCTGTGAGGGACAAGGGCAACTGCCCGGAGCCCGCCAGCATGGATGCCAGGCCATGTCACAAAGGGCACACAGGTCCTGGCACAGGGTTAGGCCCAGCACGCCATGATACCCGGAGGACAGCCAGCAAATGTCCCCTGAAATGTCTGTGAGAAGCCAGTCAGGGGACCTGGGGTCTCCCTGGAGCAGCTTTCTCCTGGAACTCGCTTCTCACATACTCATAAAGCACAGAGGAACAGATGGACACAGAGGATGACTCCTGCATCCTCACACCCCAGGTCCCAGAGATGGGAGCAGAGCCCAGGCCTGGGAAGATGTCTCTGGAAGCCTCAGGTCTGGTCCAGCACTGTCCCAGTGGAGCTCGACCCTCCCTGCCCAGCACTGCCAGATTTGAGAAGGGCCAGCTCAGCCCAGTGCTCCCCCAGGCCTGGTGTCACAGTCACCGAAATCTCCTCGGGACATTTCTACAGCGTGGCAGAAGGACACTCACATCTACCCGGGAAAAGAAATTACCAAACATAAATCTCTCCGAGAAAGAAAAATAATGGAAAGGAGATTTTTCCATGCCAAACCCATAAACAGATTTTTATTCAGAACAATGATGGGAATCTGGCGGGATGGGGGGCAGGACAGCGTTCAGCGGAACTCAACTTCCAGGAACAGATGCAAGTCCACCCAGAACTCCAAGCGAAGGAACTGGCTTGTTTGATAAGCAACCGAGAAAATTTGATAGAATTCAGACAGAAACAAAGCCTCGCTCTTGTCACACAGCATGTGCCAAAACAAACTTAACTTAAAACTTTTAATAGGAAAAATTAAACTAAAATCATGAAACTTCTAGCAGAATAAAATGTAAATGTTTGTTTACTTCATTGCAATATAAACAAGGTCTTTAAGAACCAGAAAAAAAAGCAAATTTTGAAATATACGTATACTGTTCTCTTAGCTACTTCTCACTTTGCTGAAGCAAAACACTGGACACTTGAAGTTATAGGGGGAAAGGTTTAGTTTGCTCACAGTTTGTGGATGTTTCAGTCCACAATCAGCTGGCTCCAAGGCAGTGACACATGTCAGAAGGGCAACAGTTCATGGAGGTGGAAGACAGGAACAAAAGAACAAAAAGGAGAAAACAAGCCTGTTTCTGCCCCTTTCATCTTATCCATCTTATCCCTAATCTGGGATTAGGGCAGTGCCAATTCAATCAGTGGACTGATCCAGCAATCACCAAGCCCTAATCCCAGCACCTTTAATCCCAGCACTGAACCAGGAATCGGTCACAAACTCTAGATTCATCTGCTTCCGAAAAGCCCCACCTAAAAGTGCATGAGACTTTAGAGGAGACATCTAGACATAAAACATAACAGCGCCTACTAAAGTGCATAAAAACACTACAAAATTAACACAAACAGAGGTAAAAATGAATTCAGAGGTAAAAATGACAAAAGTAAAAATTTCATCATAATATATAGTAGTTAAGGTCCTTGATGGGTAAAGTGCTCTTAGAAAATAACAAAGAAAGTAGAATAATCACCCAAGGTGCACATGACCAAGGAGGATTATCTAGAAATTCATAAAATGAACAGTAAAAATTGCCAAAGAAAACACATTAAAATACTTTCATAGTCATCAGGTACATGCAATATGCCACAATGACCTCATTTTTGTTTTTATTTTCTTAAAAAGGGCCACACGTCTTAAAGGAAACTTCTAGCACATGCATGCCAATGCTGAGTGAGGGCGAACTGCAGGAAGGCGGGCGTCTTGCTGGAACGAAGCCATCATTGCTGACAGCCCTGAGCATCACTAGCTGGCTCTGGTCCCAGTTACACGAGGGACAGTGGCTGCAGCGCTGAGATTCTGTGTCGCTGGGTGTCTTCTGCTCCTGCTGGCAGGCTCCGTGTGAGGCTCCTGCTCTGGGGAAGCTTCTGTGTGACTCTGTGATGTTCCTGGGGGAGGGACCTCCTCTGCATTCCGAGAAGGGTTAGGAGCTGGGTCCGCAGATTCCAGGGTCGTGGTCCTGGCCCTCATCCCGGGGCTCAGCATCCCGCCTTCCCTCTGGGGCCGAGGCTTTAGTGTGTGACTTCCAGGGTCTGCTGCGCTGGTCTCCTCCCCGGGGCTCTGTTTTGGTAATTTAGTCCCAACCCTCTCTCCCGCCTTTCCTGCCGCAGGGACACCCACATCTTTCAAGGCCTTGGGCATCCACACTGCCCTAAATGGGTGCTTGATCGACTGGAGCGAATGTTCTCTCTCTTCTGGGCAAGTTCTGTTTCTTGCATTTCTTGTTGCTGGGAAAGTGACACAGGTAATGCAGGAGTTGCTGTGTTACCCTCCCAAGTCCCGCCCCTGCTCAGGCAGGTGAGAGTTGCTCCACTGGCAGCTCCTAAACTCCAGAGACTGAGGATTCTTCCTGCCCACAAGATCAGGTCCTCATGGCCAGCCAGCTAGGGGACAGTGCCAACTGAGGGAGCCACCTTCAACTCTGCCTCCTGGGGCAGCATCAGAAATGGAGGGCTGCGTGCCAGCCAGCGGAGCAGCGGGCCCCGAGTCACAGCAGCTGGGGCGAGTGGGTGGCCTAAAGAAAATCTGTGTGGCTATCGTGACAGCACCCACGACCACCTGGGCGACACACTGCAGCACGGGAGGCAGGTGGTGACAGCCTCGAAGGTGTCCATGGACCTTGATGGTCTGGGTCATGTTTTGTTTTTCTGAGTGACAGCAGTGTCATGATTGCTGTGGTTTGGATGGCCGAAAATGTGGAGCCCCACTTCCCAGTGCGACGGTGTCAGGAGGCGGTGCTGTCTGGAATCCAGGATGGACAGCAAATCCGCTGGCCGGGGCACTGGACTCCCAGCCTCGGGAACGGTGGGACGGACACGCCTGCCATGCTCTGTCCTAGCCACCTAGTAGAGACAGCTACTGACCTGCTGTGGTTGCTGTCCTTTGCCTTCTGAGCATTCAAGTAACTGGACTCCAGCCCTATCCATGGACATCTTAGAAAGCTGGGAAACAACTTCCTCACACACACCGATGCCCGAGGGCTTCCCTGTGTGGACGTCCAGCCCTCATGCTGGCTGGACCTCCTGTCTATGCCCAGCAAGGTCTGGAAGCCTCTCCCTAGATGCGCTGTGCTCTGAGGAGTCCACCGGTGAGCACATGCCTGGAGCTTGGAGAGCAGACAGGAAGGGTCTTCTGTGGAGAAAAGCAGCCGGTGATGGGAGGTGGGATTCCTACTGGCTGGGGCAGACGTGGTGACTTGTGGGAATGCCCTCCTGGTACCTGGCACCCCTGGAGCCAGAGGATTTTCTGCTGAGCTACAGAACTCCACCCCCCCACCACCTGAGAAGCATCTGGCCCCCCACTTTAAGCATCCTTCCCCAAACCTTGTAGCAAATTCTGTTTTCTTCCCTGGACACTGAGAGATACTTGTCCCAACACTCCTCCCCATTCCTCCAAAGCCCTAAGACAGGTTCCAAGTGGAGACTCTGCATCCAAACAAACATCAGGGCCAGCAGTATTCACAGAAAGTGGCCCACCAAGGCAGCACGTCACCTAGCAAAGACAGGCGTGCACCCCCGCCCCAACAACGGGCACAGTCTCAGTCTGTTAACTTGAGGGTCACACCCAAACATGGTCCTTGAGAAGGAAGCCCTTTTGGAGTTTGGGGCAAACTGGGAGTTATTAAGCACATCGCAAAGTTACAAATGCCCAAGACGGTGTCCCTGTCTGCAGCCCCTTGCCCTGAGGAGCCTCTTATGATGAATGTGCTCCAGCCCAGACCAGATCACTGTGGAAGGACTGGAACTACAGCCTACTAAGGTCATGCCGTGGTCCCTGCCCCAGCTCAAGTCTAGTATGACGCAGAAGGGCAAATCCTGCTCAGACAGCCTTGAGCTTGAAGCACTGGGCTACACACAGAGAAAGGACTCCTCTGCCACATGTTTGGAGGTCTTCCGGGTCCCCATAGGCACAGCACTGTGACCCTACGGCATCTCGCCCTCTGGTGGGGAGCCAGGCAGCAGCTGTGTCATCCCCTGCCTGACATGCTGACCACAGCAGTGACCACACTGGTGATGCTTTGTGCAAATGGCCCCTTCCACACCAAGGATGGGAGCAAAGGGATCGGAAGGTGAGACAGGTCAGCAACCAGATGCCTTATTTCCATTGGGTGAGGCACCCAGGCAGCATGGACTCCCAGCCCCACGCTGCAGGGTCCCAAGCCTGTCACTGGCTGAGACGAGACCGAACACGAGCCATGGCTGTGGCTTTATTACCCAGGGGACGTTGTCTGAGGCACAATGAGACTCCTGACAGAGCAGTGTGGACAAAAAGCCCATCCTAGGTAGAGCAGAGCATTGCCCTGTGGCAGTGCTGGGACTCAGTGGGCTGAGGGGTCAGGAGCGATGCAACCAAGAGGGGCTGGAGGAAGGGGCCCTAGGGTGCCTTAGTGCTCTGGCGCTCTGAGAACAGAGGCACCGTAATCTGCACTTTCTAGAGACTGGAAGGGTCAGGGCCACTGGTCCTCCCTCTCCCCACCTCCGCCCAGCCCCGGGCCTGCAACATTCATTTGCTTTTGTCTTTATGTGACCACAGGCCATGTCCCTCAACTCTGAGCCCCAGCCCAGGGCACCCTCAGACCCGCATGGGGTGATCCCCCCAGCACCAAACACAAGCCCTAAGAAGTCTGCCTGTCTCTGGGAGAACCTCACAGAGCACATCTACATTTCCAGGGCAGCGCACCTGCACGCAGATTGCCACAAAGGAGGAACCCAGTATTTTATGAGGCTCCTGACCTTTCTCCCAGCACAGACTGAACATTGGTTTATGGAGCTGCCGTGGCCTGGGTTTTGTGGCCCCCCACTTTCCAGGCCACCCTGGCTGTGTTAGGCCCTTCTGAGCACACAGCAGGGGGTGTGTTTCTGGAATGCTGCTGCCTTTGTCCCCAAACCCCACTGCGTTCCCAGAGGACAGTGCTGAGCTTCTCCTCCGGCCCGCACTGTCACCCTCCCACACCACACACACTAGGATGCACAAGTCCAGCTGTGCATGTGGCGGGCCACCCTGGAGACGGCAGACAGCACAGGGTCTGCCTCTGGGTCGTGAAGGTGACAACCCCCAGCCAGAGTGTCAGGGACATCCCAGCACACTGCTGTGTTCCCATCTCGGCTCCCCAATCCCCTAGCTGGTTACAAAAGACAAACAAACCAATTAACCTTTGGAAAACACTCCCCTCATCAATCACGTCCTCTATGGTTTCGTTAGCTAGAGGGCCAAATTCCACCAGGCGATCCTGTTTGATTCCCAGCGGATCCTGCTCGGGAGCTGATGAGGTGGGCTTCCTGCCACAGGTGAGTCCTTCTTGTGATGAAGCCACCATAGGGCACCCGGAGATAACGCAGAGCCCCGAGGTCCTGGGGGGCTTTCTCAGTCCCCTGTTCTGGGTGGTCACCACAGCGTCCTCAGCACCGGCCTGCCCCGGTTGCTGGACCTCATCAGCTGCAGGGTAGCAGCACAGCCGAGAGTCTTGGAAATGATCTCACACATTAGCCAGGTTTCACCGAGAGGGAAGCGGACACATGGAGCTTCTCACCTTTGACATCAGTCACGCTTGTCACCGCTGCCATACGGAGCCCCTGCACCCCCATGACACAGTCAGCACCATGTGGCGGCAGACTTTACCTGCCTCCGGAAGCACAGCCACCCTCTCCCCGTTTGTCACCAGCCCTCCTCCGCTGCAGCAGGCCGGAAGCAGAGGATCGGAACCCTGGGCTGTAGCTGCGTCCCCCCAGGGCCAGCGCCCCTCAGCCGACCTTCCGTGTCCCATCAGAGGGCCCCAACTCACCAGGGAGCGTTAGCGACTAGTGGAGTCTAAACTTCTTTTAAAATGACAAATCATAGTAAATATAAAAAACATTCAGAAAACGCCTTTTGGAGTTGTAAAAACCGACATTTTTTAAGTACCCAAAATGTTGTAAAGCATGTGGATGCTGTTAATTTAGAAAGGCAGACAGGTGCTGCAAAAACTAGTTTTCTTACCAAGAAAGAGAGAAAATTTATCAACTTAGCAGCAGAAGGAAGAGAAACAAACATAAGAATTGGGGCTCAGAAGCCTGTGAGTCCCTAAAAAAAGGCAGGGCCCCAGCTTCTGTCCCCTCCCCGATGATCATAGGTAACCAAGCAACCTTGCACTGGAGCCCCTGGCCCCTCCCCGGAGGCCTGATGGGCAGGGCAGTGTGTCCTGTTCTCAGGCGGCCAGCTTCCAGTCTGCCGAAAAGTGAGGGGCTCGCAGGTCCCGGATAGCTGTGCTACACCCAGAAAGCCCCAGAGAAATCAAGGTAAGCAGGTACCCCTCTAACAGGACACACGTGACACAGGAGGGAGCGGAGTGGCAAAGACAGAAAGAATGACAGAGAAAAGAAGGGAAGGGACAGGGGCAGCAAAGGGCAGGGGGAGAAGTGTCCCTAAGACGTCGGGATCCCAAGCAGACCTCTCCCCATGGAGTCCCATGGAATGGAGAAGCAAGCGATGAGTCAGCTCAACCGGCCCCGGAGAGGAACAGGAATAGCTGAGAGGGCGATGGGACCTGTGCTGGTGCCCAGGAAGAGGCTGGGGAGGAAAGGGCGTCCATCACAAGTCAGACGGCGCCACTTTGAACACGGGGAGAAGGAAGTTGGGCAAAATCCGACTGCGAGAGCAACATGAGCTGACACAGAGTAGAGCAGATGTGCACGCTGACTGGGGGGACAACAGGGGCAAAGAAGAAAAACGACCAGACAGGAGCAGCTTTGTGTCCTCAGAGAACAGGAGGAAGACAGAACGTGCACACACACTCACACACACACAAGCTCATGAGGCTAAGGAAACATTTTCACAAATAGAACAAACTTGAATCAAAGGATGAAAAGCCTTGTCGTATTCCAAGGCAAAAGATGATCCGGAGCATGCCGTGGCCCAGGGAGAGCCTAGCAAATCACCAGATAGTGCTGAAGAAGCCTTCGAGCGTGTGGGAGAAAATAACAAGTGCCTACAAAAGCAAAACTCGAATCTTACCTAGCCTCTGCCGTCTCCAAGTTATTATCCACCCCCAGGAGACAGAGAAGCCAAGTCCGCAGCATTGTCAGGGGGTGGCTGTTCCCCCACTGCACTGACACTCAGCTCCCAGACCAAGAGAAAAACGCTTTGTCCGTGGAACCCCTGCATAAACAGAGCTTTGCTGCAGAAGGAGAGAAAATATAAACAAGGATCCACATGAGAACTGATTCTTTCACTGCTGTTTTAAGACCAAAATAAGAATGAGAGCTATGACTATGTAATAGGAGGCAAATACTGTAAATCACAATGACAGAGGAATAATATAACCGATAAAGCTGAGGGAGGAAGAGGGGAAAAGTCAGAGGGCAGAAATAGCATATTCTAGTGTTTCTGTATTATACCACTGGGCTCAAAAGATAACATCTAAGCTGATGCTACAAGTAAAAATTATAATCAAGGATATAAAGTAACAGAGAAACCAAGAGGAAGAAAGAGAGAAAGAAAGAAAGAAAGAAAGAAAGAAAGAAAGAAAGAAAGAGAAAGAAAGAAAGAAAGAAAGAGAAAGAAAGAAAGAAAGAGAAAGAAAGAAAGAGAGAGAGAGAGAAAGAAAGAGAAAGAAAGAAAGAAAGAAAGAAAGAAAGAAAGAAAGAAAAAGAAAGAAAGAGAGAGAGAGAGAGAGAGAGAGAGAAAGAAAGAAAGAAAGAAAGAAAGAAAGAAAGAAAGAAAGAAAGAAAGAAATCAGGAGCAGATAGTGTCAAAGATGAATTCCAAAGTCTCCTGAAGAAGAGAGAATGACAGCACTGGTCTCCTGCTAGAGTGGACACAGAAAATGAAGAAAGCATCTGAATTATTTTTAGGAAGATGGAATTATAGTGACACAAAAACACTGTAAATAATACGCACAAAGACAGACACCCCCGTTGCTTATGAGCATAAGATCGACATAAAAGATCTGAGGAAATCCCTAAGTATTGGCAGACAGCGTCCAGGGACAAAACTAAAAGAACCACACACCATGAGAACATGGGGCTTACTCCAGGAATTCAGTGATGGTTCAATATTCGGAGAATCAAATAACATAACTCACTGTGTTAATCGAAGAAAACTGAAAAGGTTGTATGACAAATTCCAAAGATGCTGAAAAACCACTGAAGTTTATTTAATTCCATTTCAGTAGGTAAAACTCTTAATAACACAGATGCTAAAGGATGTTTCTTTCCTTTGCCATGATATTTTTTCCGTTATGTATGCGTACTGACAAAACATAGGAGAAAGAATGCAGAAGAGCTCAGGGAGCACGAGAGAGGTAAGTGGTGCTGTGAGTGCCTGTGTGTGTGTGCTTGTCTGCGTGTGTTGGCACTGCTGAATTTGTATGAAGTGCCTCTGTAAACAGACAAGAAGCAATAGGTGCCTGTGAGAACGGAAGTGAGAAACAGGAGTCTATTAGTCAGCTTGTGGCACTGAGGTTCAACATCTGACACCCACACTTTGAAGAGGAGAGGGTTAACTTCGCTCATGGTTTCAGGGATTCAGTCCATGGTCAGTGGCATCCAGGGCGGAAGAACATCATGGCAGAGCAAACCTGTTGAGTTCCACATTTGCACTCCCGCAGTCTGTTCTATTGTCTGACTTCCGGCCACACATCTCAAATGACCTCAAGGCTCATCTGTGAATTGTAGCTCGATGCCCTCTCCAACCACTCTGTGACAACACAGGAACACACCAGTCTCAGAGACACATCTGGCCCCTAGCATCCCAGCCAGTGCCCGCCCACCCTACCCATAGTCCTCCCTGCCTGGAGCTGGCATCTGCCCTGCCCTGGGTCCCGCCTGGCCCTCTACTCTGCAGTGCCAGTGGGATTCCTGGTGATGCCCCTGAGCAGCTGCGTTGCCCCTGCCAGATCTTCAAGAGCAACTTTGCTGACTGAACAAGGCCTCCATGGAAAAAGCGGAGTGTGGACTGATGCTGCACACAGGATTCCTGAAACTGCAGGAAACCAAAGAGACTGACGGACCAGAGTGGCAGGGAAAAGGCAGAGCAGGCCAGGAGCCTCACAGACAGCACTGCGACTACCAATCCCTCGGGATGCATGGCATCTTCCAAAAGGAGAGGATGACGTTTAAACTGCTGGGAAAAAGCGTCAGGAGCCACGTCACTGCCTGCCGCTCTTCACAGCCTCCTCCCCACCATGTGGAGAGAACAGCCCACCGGGAGAAGGCGAAGATGCTGACTTGGGGGACCGAACCCCTAGCCTCAGGGAAAGGAGGGCCAGGCACCTACCTTGGCCATTCCTGTGATCTGCTCAGGACATAAACAGTGACTGCTTGCCAGTGAGTTTCAGTTAGGTGAAGCGGCTTAAAGGTAGACTCATACCTATCAAACTGGCAACTCAGCAATTATTATCCTACTGATGATGTCTAAATATTCAGTAAACCCCCATATAACTTTTCATGTTTCTGGAAGGCAGGACACAGAAGTAAAGACCTGGGGTGCAGAAGGCTCTGTCCAGAGATGCAGTGACTTGTCACCATAGCAGGGCAGTGGTTTGGCCCCAGTGGATGTAGAAAATGTAGAGTGCAACTTCCTGGAACGTGGATATTGGACCATAATCCCTTCCTTTCTCTGTGTAGGGAATTACAATTCTCTGTAACTTTGAAACGAGTGCACCAGCCCGCAAGGTCCTCTTTGCCTGACTCCTATCAAGTGTGGAAACTGCCTGGGAGACAGCTAGCCACGGCTCAGAGGTATCAGAGCCCCACCTGTGACCTAAAAGTGGGCACCGCATTTAACATTCAGACTTGACACTCTGTGGCTTGCAGCCCCTGAAAGTACCTGCAGGTGTAATATCGGAAGACACTTAATGTTAAAGTAAGTACAATAAAGTCGGCGCAGAATAGAGAGGCCATCTAGACATCATCTTCATCAGACAGTGAAATTAAATTAGATTTCCCTGATAAGCAGCACTAGCAAGCCCATTTGCATTGCAAGTGCGAGATTAGAAATGGAGTCATTTGGTAATGAAGCCACTCTCAGAACCTCTGAGCGTGAATTTGGACTGCACTCAGTCTTCCTTCTCAATTTGGCATCATCAAACTTCAGCTGCACAATGGACTTGGAGGTCAGGCAGTTCAAATTCGACTGAGTCTAAACCACCTGGCTTCTTCTAAAGGCCACCGAGTGTCTTCCAAAGCAGCCTTCCTGGCCCCTGCATTGGGGGACCCACAGTCTCAGTCAGTTCCTCACTGCTGGGACACAATACCCAACACCTGCAACCCAGAGGAGGAGAGGTTTATTCTGGCTCGTGCTTTTAGTCTACAGTTGGTGACTCCAAGGCAGGAAGGCATGGTGGAAGGGCCTGGCAGAAGAAATCTGCTTAAGTATGGTGGGCAGGAAGCAGAAAGAGAAGGGAGGAGCAGGGAGGAGGATAAACCCTTCCAGGTCACACCACAGTGGCCCCACCCCTAATCAGACCCCACCTCCTAGGACCAAGTCACCTTCTCAAAGCCCCACCCATGTACATGTGAGGTTCTCGAGGGGCATCTAGATACAAACCATAATACCCATGATAGCCCCAAGCACCCCATTCCACATGAAGCTAGCCCCAAGAGGTAAAATACATACTGATCTGTGTGGAGACAAGATCTACCTCACTAAAGCAACTTCTCTCTGCCTTGCTTTGTTTCTTCACAAACCTAATCCACCCACTGCCTGACAGTCCCATGAACCCTTCAAGGCTGAGATTTTCCCCTGGACCTTCTCCCTTGCCAGTTCCCACTAGCTGACTTTCGCCTGCTTTGGAACAGCCTGCCCTTGACAAATGGGAGTGGACAGGTTTGCTCCACCTGGACTTGCAGACTGCACGTCAAGTCAGCGTGGAGAAACTTCTAATAATGGTGCTTATCCTCAGGCTGACGCAGGGACTAGACAGAGCAGAGAGCACAGCCAGGAGCACAAACTAAGGTCAGAATACTTGAGTCCAATCACATCTCACAGCTGAGTTTGGCATCAAGGCTGGAATTAAAATGAGTTCTGTGACTGTGGCAATGTACGTGGGGCTACAGCAGGCCACAGCGGTCTGCGGGGCTCCTTCTTCTCCCAAGATCCGGCAGCCCTGGGCCTCAGTCCACCTCCACCACATCACTGGGGACAAGGTCCCTCTGTGACTCTCTCCTCACCTCCACTGGACAACTGCCACCAGTTCCTGGCAGCTTCCTCCTGACACTTCGGTCATAAGTGGTGTAATGAAGTGCGTACAGAGCGTCTTGCTGAGATGCTCTAGTGCGTATCACCAGGGCGAGGGCGGCAGGGCGGCAGGCGGTGGCGAAGGCCAGAGGGGGAAGAGGAGATGAAGGCACTGAAGGAGGTAAAGATAAAGGAGGAGAAAGCAGAGGAGGAGAAAAAGGAAGAAAGAGAAAAGAGGATATGGAGGACGAGATGGAGGAGATGAAGAGAAACATTGGAAGAGGAGCCCCACATCTAAGCCATCCTTGGTCAGGACCCAGCGAGAGGCCACAGCACCCCAGGGTTCCACCTGCTCAGAGCGGGATCTGCAGGCCGGAAATCCAGAGGGAGGCAGGACCGGCCTGCAGAGCCAGCAAGAAACTGAGCCTGTGTGGACTTCTCTCTCCAAACAAGCACACCTTCTGCAACATGGGACAGACCGGCCTGGCGTGTGTTCTGCGGTGGAGGCAGAGGCAAAGCTCAGGCAGAAGGGAGTCCCACGTGGCAACTACAGCATCACTGCTGCAGCCGATTTGCACCCACCAGACAAGGGGTGGAGGTGACCTGCAGAGATGAGCGTGCTCTCCGGACACACTGCTGCTCCTTTCCATGCTTTCTGCCGAACATCTGATCACCAGGTCCCCACGGAGCCGGCCAGGTGCCAATTGCCTGAGGAAGGGGGAAGACTGGCTCCATAGACTCTTCTGGGGTTGTTGCTGCCCCTGACCAGTGCTGTGGTGTCAGGAACATAGGACAGAGGGGCGCTGGGTTCCAGACAGCAGCATCTGTGTAGCTGCGGATTTCCTCCGTGCTGCAGAGCAATCTTGGGAGCTGGGACACAGCGGGTTTACAAATGATAACGCAGCCATGCACATTGCTGCCGGTTCCCAGCCCCGTGTCCAGGTGCTGCCCCCGCATCCGGGCTCAGCAATCCAGCAAGCTCCTGCAGCTCTGGGGACAGAGGCAGAGCCTGTGACGGGGACACTGATCACTTCCGCCCATGAAGGAGCAGACAGTGGCTGTGCACAGGGCGGAGGCCGAGCTGGCAGAGGGGCAGCCTGCTCGGAGGACCCCACACAGCCTGTCCCAGTGCAGCGCTGACCCGAGTGTCAGCTCAGCTTGGGTCTAGACTCGTGCAGGCCCCATCCCTTCCTGAGCCATCACTGCGGAGACTGACTGTGTGCCTGTGTCCATGAGGCAGGGAGGAGAAATGACACCCACCTGAATCCGTCAGTAAGCACAGGTCGTGCACTCTGTAAACCAGGGGTGTTTCCAGAGACGCTGTTCTTCCACCCAGGATGGGGAGAAACACCCGCGATGCAGACAGCACAGATGCCTTCGGGGAGCTGAGCAGGCATGTGTGCAGGAGTCCATGCCGTCCCCCAACCAGCGTCCTCGTCTCCATCTGCTGTGACACAATGGTAATGCCATGTGTCAGCCTTGTGGAGTGGGCAGGAGACCACAGCAAGGGACCTGCTGTGGCCAGACTCGTTCCCTCCCCAGGCACTGTGCTCAGCTGAGAAGTTGTCCTGTGTCTTCAGGTAGAGCCCCCCTTTAAATCTAGCCAGTAAACAGGTGCTGCTCTGCCTGGCTATTGATGGCCAGCCTCAGTCTGCTGCAGGAAAAGGGACAGAGATGATGACAGAAAGAGGAGAAACATCTCAGGCCAGCATCCTTCCCCAAGCCTGCTTTTGCAGAACCTCAGCCTTGGTCCTTCTCCTCTGTGCCTCCTTCTTACCCTGCTTTCTACCCGTGGCCACTTTGGGCTGGTGACAGGGATGATTGCCTCCTGCTGGCCTTTCCGGTGCAGCTCGAGGTCCTGGTCAGCTTGGGCAGCCTGAGGGCAGGGCCTTTGCTCAGCCTGGGTTGCTCCAGGTGACAGACAACCAGGACAAGGGACTTCCAGTGGTTAAAACCAAGACAGATGCTGCAGATCACACACCCAAACGAGGTGTGGCCACTAGGACTCAACTCACAGGCGCTCTCCCAGCCCTTCGAATCAGACCCACCGGAAGTCTCATCTGCGGCCCCATCAGACTCACACTGCAGGGAGCTGAGTATTATCTCCTCACTTTGCTCAAATCAGTCCTTGCAGCAGCAGAGGAGTGGACTGGCTTTGCTCATCAACTCAACAAGAAAAACAAAAATCAGAGAAAGACTTTGTTTTGCAGCAGGGAGGTTAAAGCCCTAAGTGATTCTCTGACTCAGGCTCCTCCCCACGGCATCCCCATCCAAGAAGACCCAGGCTCCTGACCAGATCTTCACAGCCAGCCAACTTGCCGTGCTGTCCCAGCCAGCCACCCCCTCCCACTCACTCACTCACTCAGCTTCCTTAACTCTGACTCCCAGCACTTGGCAAGACACTCTTCTGTGAGGGCCTGTGGCACAGACAGTCCCTACACACACACAGGGTATGCCAGCAGGCCCCTGTACCATGCGAACATACTTGGTTTGGGTTAGGTGGTGATGATAATGATGATGATAGTGGTGGTGATGTTGGGGATGATGATGACGGTGATAATGGTGATGGTACGATGATGGTGATGGTGATGGTGGTGGTGGTGGTGATGATAGTTGTGGTGATGACAGTGGTGGTGGTGATGGTGAGATGATAGTGATGGTGATGATGATGATGGTGATGATGTTGGTGGTGGTAGTGATGGTGATGATGGTTATAATGGTGACAATGATGACAATAATGTGATAATGGTGATGAAATTCATGATAAATAATCTCTATGAAGTTTTTGAAATGTGCCAGTGACTCTACTCAGATCTCCACTTACATATCTTAGTTAAGAACATAAGTTTGCTTTTCACTTTCAAGGGTTCTTCATTTAAATTTTCACTTGAAAAAAATATATTGGAACACTGTGAATAACTTTTTATGAGAATTTACATCTTTGGAAAAGCAGACATCACCAGAGACCAATTAGAGATCTGTCCCCATTGCATGGATATTTTTGAAAAATTACATCAGTATACTGCAGAATGCACTTTCACTTATCTGGATGTGGGTGTGTGCATGCGTGTGTATGTGTGTGTCTGTGTGTGTGCTCAGGTTCCCAGGTGTGAGAGCCATGCCACACACCTGCACTCAGGTCCAGGTGCAAGTGTTCCTTGCAGGTGGGTGGCTCAGAGCCCGGATCTGCCTGAAAGCCTTTCTTTCATCGACTTTTCTCTTCTTCTGCCTAGCAGGGAGGGAGAGATGGGGCCTTTTTCTGCTCCAGGAGGACAATTTGAAACAGTGCTGGCAGAACAAAACCCTGGCCTAATACCTTTCCAAAAAGCATATTGCTTTTCGTAGCTGCAGCAGCTGGGAATCCAACAGTTATTCCCCAGACAGCCCAGCCAGAGCTGACTATTTTTAGACTGTATCACACCTAAGAATCTGTACAGAAGACGCAGTGCCAAGCCGACATGTTCCTCCTTCCTCCTCAACCACTTAGCCTCATGCAGAAGTAGCAGCCTGCGTGTGTGTTTTCTTCGTGTATCAGATTCCAGCAACAATGTGCCATTCTCTCTGAATTCTTTTCAAGTGTCTGGTACACATTCGTGCCTCTTGATAGCTATTATTACAGCATCCAACTCAGTCTGATGCCAGATGACAGGGTGAAAACTGGAAAAAAATCACCATCACATATACTTAACTTTGTGGGCAGAATAACACTGCATCTGGATGTCTGAGTGTGTCCCGTTGTTTGACTGCATTTTCAGTTTTCACTGAGATGTTTGGCATCAAGGAGAATAGTCACACTCAAAATAACATTAACATGGGCAAATGCGAAAGCTCTTACATTGTAAAGTAAAAAGCACCAGCACTTTGGAAATGTAACCACTGTACAGTTTTCCTGGGGCTAAGAGACACTTGATTACAAATGTTTGCTTTGCTTAACTTTATCACTTTCACCAGCATCATCATCACTACCATTACCATCACCACAACTACCATCATCACTGTCACCAACATCACCATCATCATTACCATCACTACGATCACCATATCATCATCATCACCACCATCACCATCATCATCACCACCATCATCATCACCATCATCACCACCACCATCATCACCATCACCATCACCGCCATCACCATGATCACCATTGCAACCATCACATGACTATCATCATTACTATCTGCAACCATTTGTAACTAGACGATCAACCCTGTGCCCAGCATGTTTTACAGATTACCTTTAATTCCTGCAAACTTGTATCATAAGCACTAGATTATTTTTATTTATTTTGTAAGGCTTTGAGATGTAAGTGACTTTTTCAAAACTAAATTGCAGTCAACTGGAAGATTGGACCCAGATGTCTGAAACGCTCTAGTCCTTTCAATAACAACAACTCGCTCCTCAGTGTGCTAAGGAGCCTGAAAATTGTGGCTGCTGCAGTGACAAAGGAACCTGGCAGCCAGCTCCCTGCCCTCTCAGACGGCTACGAAACCCCTGCACTCATTTCTCCTCCTGGCCTTGTCGGCATCACCCTCCATGAAATGACCTCCTATGAATGGCCCCGCAACGGCCACACCTGCACCTGAGACCTTGAACTGAGATCTCTCCAGCTCCACATTATGCCCTGTCCTCTGAGGGTCACCCAGGGAGCAGTTACAGGCATGGGCACTGCACGGACCTAACCTCATGAAGGAGCATGCTTTGTATGAGGAAAGAGGGGATCAAAGCCATGACAACCCATGCCCCAGGCCACCCTCCAACACCCAGCAACCAGGGGCACCTCGGAGAGGCCTCAGAGCCTGAGACATCCTGGGAGTCAATCTGGGCCCCGCTACAGCCTTCCTGACCTGCACTCAACACCTCCCAAACCTGCTGGATTTACCACCAATGCATTTCTTTCCTTCTTCTTCCCTTCTCCGTAGTCCCTGTCCCACCCTGGCCTTCCCTCTATGAAATGGTCCTGCTCGGGTGCCAAGGACTCACAGAATCAAACACAGGAGGCCCTGGGATTGCCCTTGATCACACCGCTTTCCAGCGCCCTGTGCCCAAGATCCCCCCAGGCACCATACCCTGCAGAGTCATTGCTTCTCTGTGACACCGTCACCTGAGGCAGCAGTCTGGGCCTCCCTGGACCTAACAAGAGACTCCAGGTGGCTGCCAGTCCTGCACCCGGATCTCCACTGGACACACAACTTCCCTGCTCAAACCTCTGGTGCATTCCCACTGTGAGTCACGTTCTGAACCTGCAACTCGAGCCCTAACCATGCCCTGATGGTTCACACTGCTTCCCGGCCACAGCCCTGGGGCCCGGAGCTTCTCCTAGAAGAGCTTGCTGGGCTCCTCCCTCCCCTGCCTGGCTGAGTCCTTGCTCTCTCAGTGCCACTGGCGAAGGCCCTGCTCTGCAGCAAGCGCCCCACCCACTAAGTGAACTCAGCTTGTCCACTTTCCTGTCTCCTCCCAGCTCCAGCCCCAGTGGACAATCCCTGGGGACCCCAGCCAAGTGTCCTCGCCTGTGACAGTGCTGGCACCCAGCAGAGCCCACCAACACCAGATATGCTGACTTCATGGCACAGGAGGACCTCGGGCTCTGAGGCCCATGCAGGGGAACAGCTGCCCTTGGGGTCAACAGATCCGCCTTCTGGGTCCAACGAGAGACCTGAAACGTGCCACCAGCCAGTCATCGGGTTCCTGGCTTAATGTTCTCAGCAGCCTCTGAGACGCCTTTGTTTTTACCCGCGTACAGGCTGGGCGACAGCGTGCCTGAGATGACGTCCAGCAGAGCTTCCAGAGTGCAGTCCCCAGCCCGCCACACTCACTGTGCACCATGCTTTTCCCGAACAGTCCCTTTCAGCACACAGAGAGACAGCCTCCCCCAGGCCAGCCCCCGCTGTCCCCAGAGCCTGCTGCCCAACAGCAGGCAGAGCCCCTGTGGCCACCCCATCAAGGCAGCCCTGTCCCCACTCGCCTCGCCTCTCTGCCTGTCCAGAGCTGGATGGCCTCCTCCCAGCTCCTCCTGACTGCTGGGCCCTAGGGCCGCTGTGCCCACCGAGGGGCAGAGCCTGTTGGTTGCCCAGGCTCTTCCAGTTGGATCTGGACAGCTTGCAGGCAGACCACTCTTCCGTGCGGCCGCTCCTTGGCAAGATGGGGAGACAAGCGTTCCCCAGGGGGCCACGGAGTGGGTGATGGACAGCGCCTTGTCAGCTCACGCTGCCCGTGCTACAGACACAGCCTGAGTGCAGAGCAGGGCCGCCGCGGGGAGGAAGCCAGGGGCTCAGGGTCTGCCCTTCGCCCACATGACAGACAGCTGGGGCTTTCGCTTACTGCATCTGCCAGCTCCTCTGTGTGCCACTACATCAGGTCTGCACTTGGCGACTTCCACACGTCCATCTGAGGGACCAAGAGAGCAAACGTGTATGCAGCAAGCATAGGGGCAGACGTAACTTGGGGACATCATGTGCAATCACACCAAAGCCTCTCAATTCCAGAAGCAGAGGTTCCAACGTGACCTGGCAAGACAAAAAGGCCTGGTCCAGCACCACCCTACCATGCCCACTGACCCACAGCACCAGCCAGCTGCTGCTGCCCCCATAGAGGAGGGGGCCACACACTGCTGTCTCAGCTCCAGCTGCTCTGCATCTGGGAGAGACAGCTTTGTGGCACATCCCGCCTCCCATCCCTCCCAAATGCCAGGGAGAGGGGACATTCCCCACCCTGGTAAGCACTGACATTGCAGGCCACCCCAGTGCCCTTTCCCAAAGCCAGCTCCAGCCCAGCCCTCCCTGGAGCAGCAGGTGCTCCCCGAGAGCCATGCACCCGCCCTTGTGCCTGGGGACTGGTGCCCAGGCACACCTTGCATTCTGAAGCCATGTCCTCTGACAGGGAGAAGCACGTGCTTGTCTTTGATCCTTTCCAGTCATTCCATTTAAATACACAGAAAGGTGACTGACTGACAGAGAAGACAGAAGCCAGGTGTGACGGTGCACACCTGTCATCTCAGCGCTTCAGGAGGCTGAGGAAGGAGGATCACAAATTTGAGTACCCATTGGGCAAATTAGCAAGGTAATGAGACCCTATCTCAAAATACAAAATAAAAAAGAGCTGGGATGTACCTCACTGCAAAAGCTTCAGTTTCAATCACCCCCAAAAAGAGACAGACAGGTAGATAGATAGATAATACATAGACATATAGATAGATAGATAGATAGATAGATAGATAGATAGATAGTAGATAGTAGATAGATAGATGATACAGACAGACAGAGAGTTAGACAGAACATATATAGATACGTAGATATATAGATAGATGATACATAGATAAATAGATAATAGATGGATGATACATAGATACATAAATAGATGATAGATAGATAGATAGATAGATAGATAGATAGATAGATAGAATAGATGATAAACAGACTGATCCATTCACACACCACTAGGCCAGCCTGCCACTCCCACTCCTCCTGGCAGCCCCGGCCCCTGAGCCCACTCCCCACCTTTAACACCCTCTCCCCCGGCTCACCGTGGCACCGCCACCCCACCACCCACTGCTCCGAGTCCCCTGCTGTGAAGTTCCACAGCCTCTGGATTTCCATCCTTGACGCTCTTGCTCTGCAGGCACAGCCTCTGGGGGACTCCACTCAGAGACCCCACCTGCTGGACCAGGGTCCCGTCCCCACCCTGGGCCACCCCTCTGTGCCCTGCTCCTCTGCATGGACAGGAATGGACTTCAGCAGACACTCACTGAAGATGTCCAGGATGCCTTTCCCCAATTTTTTGTAAGAAGACGGAAAAACTTCAAAGTCTGAAAACGCAGACCACCACCAAAGAATAACATTGTGGAGAGATGGGAAGGACGTGGATAAAGTCCCCTGCAGAGACAGCTGTGGCCACTCGCCCACGTGGGGCCATCCATGACCTCAGCACTGTGTCCAGCGCTGTTCTTACACCCAGCGAGGAGGTGCTGCACCGAGGCCCAGGGAAGTCAAAATTGTCACCCAGGATCTCAGAGAACCCGTCTCTAACCTCTGCAGTGCCCACCATCCCTGTTGCCCGGCCTGCACCAGCTCTGTGTCTTCACGCTCGGGAACCTTGCTTCAGACACACAGTGAGTCTGTCTCAGAACACAGGGTCCCTCTGCCAACCCACAGTCATGCACTGGGCAGCCAGTGCTACCTCCTTCCTCTGACCAGTGCAGGGTCAGAGATGGTGCCCTGAGCACCAAAGGCTGAGACCCGAGTCTGGGGACAAAGAGTGGGGCTGGAGAAGGCAGATCGGGCTTCTTTTTCCTTTCACTCCTTTCTTTTTTGTTTCCTTTCTCCTCTTATAAAGCAGCACTTAGTAAACTATGTCATGTGTGGATTGTATCCATAAGCTTTTATCTGTAAAGGTTTTGGTACACATCTCCAAAAGAAGTCTGTTTTAAGCTTATCCACAAGATCAGCAAATATCCAAAAATATTATGTCTTACAAACAGCCTAAATTTTTAATTTTTGTTAGTTTGAATCTGAATCCAAGTAAAACCCATGTTTTAAAAGTGTTTTATTTCTCCAAAAACATTTTTGAGTCCCCAAGGCTTAACCTCTACCTCCTCTTCCTATGCAGCACGTGGTGTCCATGAAAGAACCCGGCCGTTTTCCACCCAGCACCCCAGAATCTGCAGTTGCACCATGCTGGGCACACAGTGTTTGCAAACTTGGGGTCTCAGTCTCCGATTTTATGGTGTGGGTGTGGACACTGCTCTGATCCCATCTGGGCCACAGAACATCTGGAGATGTGCTGCCCCCCAGCTGCAAAGGTCAGTGTAAGCCTGTGAGCGCTGCCAGGGTGGCTTGTGATGACACCCCAGTGCTGACACCACTTCCTCATTCAGCAGCTGGACTATTTGTTTGAGAAGGGAACTCTTGCTCCGAAGATCTGCTTACCGGGAAGTGAGCTGCTTATATGCAGGGCTAGAATAGACGCTTATTTCTTGGCCTTTCTCAAGTTTCAAACTGAGAAAAGTAAGTAGATTCCCTAACGATCTATAGCATAATAGTGATCGCTTTTTTCATTTTCACTTTTATTGCAAACTTCAATATTTAAACAAATGAAGTGGGTCATACTATTGAAGAGTTTAACGTTGCTAATTTTGCCTGTCTTTGGTTATAAGAACCTCTTCTGGTTTGAGTGAGTTCTCCCCCTTCCCCATTTACTTCCTTCTCCCCTTTAAGGTTTTTATAACTGCATCAAACTACACACAGCGTGCACTGCACATCATCCCCTGGTATGCAGTGCAGTGGGGTTCAGCACATTCAGGGTCCTGAAGCCAGCACCATGACTCTCTTGTCACCTGCAGCAAACCTCTGCACAGGCCTGTCCCCAGTAACTTTATTCGCAATGGCCCAAAGTGGGCACAGGTCCACAGCATGCAACACAGCCATGGGACATTATTCAGACCCAGACCCCATCATGGGTGAACACTGAGGACAAGCCGGGGACGAGGGCAAGCTGAGAGGTGTCCGCATCCTCTGATATGGCCCCACACCGGCCCAGCCTTCTCCAGCTCTGTTACAGCGCATTTGGGCTCATATTTTAGTGCATTTCCTACAGCAAACCCAAAACTTACTGTTTCTCCAGGAAGCCCTGGCTGCTCTTGGTGGCAAACTGGATTTAGACACCACAGTCTGGAGGCAGGGGGATCACTGCTCCTCAGTCTCCACTTTTTTACACCTTCAAAGAAACATTTTTCTCCTGCACTTTTGTTGTCACACCAGCAACTACCAATACATCACGCTAGACGTTCAGGTCCCCAAGGCCCTCACTGCTACCTCTTGCACACTGCCTCGTGTTGCAGTCACGCAAGTCTCAGAGTGAGAGCACCACAAACTGCGACTCCGTTACAGTTGGCCTCCACACCCAGGATTCCACAGCCAGAGTCAACCAACCACAGAGAGGAACTATCTGGAAAACCAGCTGCATCTCCCACAACACACACAGACTGTTTTCCCTAAAGGATGCAGCACAGTGACTCTCACACTGCCACGCGTAGGTCGTGTTGAGCATCTTAAGTCACCCAGAGAAGATCTGAAGCATACAAGGGCGATGCATCGGTCAGAGGCAAACCCTTGCCTCTGACACCAGGGCCCGGAGCACCCACACACCTGGTGTCCATGGAGAATTGGTTACTTTTCTCTCGTTGCTAAGACAAAGTACCTGACACCCAAAATGAAGGAAGGAAGGGTTTGTTTAGCTTACAGTTTTTGGAAGTTTCAGTCCATAATCAGCTGGCTCCAAGGCAGGGTTGTGTGGCTAAAGGGCCTGAAAGCAGCAAGAACCAGAGGGCACAAAAGAAGGAAAACAGGCCTCCTTCCCTCCCTTAGGTTGTATGCTGACTCCGCCCCTGGGTGGGTGCATCACTCACCCAGCCAATCCCAGCACTAGACAATGAACCAATCACAAATGCTAGACTCAGCTGCCTCCATGACTGCATGAGGCTTGGGGGGCCACCTAGAGGCAAACCGTAGCAGACCCCAAGGGACAGTGCACTCAGGTCACCCTGACAGGCTCGTGCTGCTCACTCTGTCCTGGACATGTCCCCTACCATCTCAAGTCAGTCGACCAACCTTTCCCGAAAGCCATTTAGGGGCATATCCTTGCGTGGCTGTCTCCCTGTGTTTGCTTCATGTCACCTCCACATGTAGAAATTCACTTTTCATTTACTTCATTTTTTTCCTTGATGATTCAATTGTTCTGTGGTAATTTTTTTGTTTTTGTTTTATGGAAAAAAATAAAACAAAATTTCAAAATGAAATGATAGAAGAATAACAATAGCTAATACATTGCATATTGTTATCTTCAAAGTAGTTACTCAGTATACAAGATATGGGCACAAAAATTCTCCAAATGATATTAACACAAACCTTTCTTTTCAATGAACTAGGAGAAACTAGTAGTATGACTCTCTTGTACTTTTTTTTCCCCTTTCCCTTCCTTCCTTTCCCCCTTCCCCATGCTAGTTCCTTTTTCCTTTTGAACAATTTCTTCCTATCTCACAATATATGCTGCACATTTTGGACCTTATTATTCTTTCAGTTTCTCACACCAGGGAGCCAATACGATGTTTACACATGGGAGTCTGATTTATTTCACTTGTAAGTATAGTCTCGAGGTGCATTCATTTACCTATAAATGTCTCAAGTTTCAATGTCAAATCCTTATTAAGAGTTAACTCTCTCCTTTTCTCTCCGTCCCTATCCCTTTGGAACTGTCTCTTTGTTTATGTATGGTTTCAGCTCATGGCTCATCATTCTATTATTTTATACAAACATTTACCTATAAAACACACAAAAATATGACACACTTTATGTAATATCAGCAATATGAGATAGACAATCCAGGTTTTAAGGGGTCTAAAATTTATTTAATTTGAGATTGCTTCTTCAAGCAAAAATAAATTAAATAAGTAAATAAATAAAGACAAAAGATTTCTTTTTGGAGAACTTTGTGGATCCAAAGGTCACGTGGGCCAGCGCAGCTGTCACCCGTGTATCTCATTAGGGGTGAGGTTGAGCTGCATCTTCGCATCTCCGCTTCTCTTCGGTTGAATTACCCATTCATATCTTTGCCCCTTTTCCTCCTTTTTATCAGATCAGTTTACAGCTGTCTCTTTCTGAGGAACGTATACCATTCCATTTCACACAGCCACTTTCCCATCATTCTTGCTCAAGGTTAGCTGCTGTTCTGAGCTATTCTTGCCAATTTGTTCCTCCTAATGAGACACATGGACAGGTAATTCAGATCCAGGGAAAAGGTGCATTTTGATTAAGGTCATTTTTTTTTTCACAGTGCTGGGAAATGCACCCAGGGTCTTGGCACTGAGCTGTGTCCCTTCACTGTGACCTGAACTTCGCTGTTTTTGTTTTTTTGTTTTGAGACACAGTCTTGCTAAATTGCCCAAGGTAGACTAGAACTTGCCACCCTCTTGTCTCAGCCTTGCAGAGTGCTAGAATTCCAGGTGTGCATCACTTTGTCTGGTCAATTGAGATAATTTCAAATTCATGAAACATTTTAGGGAGAGGGACTCATGTATTCCTATCTAATTCTCCTTTTGCTTTGTTTGACTTTATTTTATTGTCTTTAAAAGAGTTTTATAGTTTACCCCATAAAACTTATGAATGATTCTTTTTAAACTCATTTTTTGGAGATGGGTGTGTGTGTGTGTGTGTGTGTGTGTGTGTGTGTGTGAAGATATGGATGTGGCATTTGTATATAACATGGGGGTGGTTGTTATGGTTTGAAACTAGGTGTCCCCCAAAGCCTCATGCTGTCATGGTGAGCAGGCTTTTCAGAGGTGGCTGAATAGAGAGTCTGTGATTGATTCATGGCCCAATGCTGGGATTAAAAGTGTGCATGATATATCTGCCCTAGGGCAGGTAGCCTGCATACAACATAAGAGACAGAAAAAGACTCGTTCCCTGCCTCTCCCCCTCACTCTGTCTCTCTGTTTCTCTCTCTGTCTGTCTGTCTGTCTCTCTCTAGTTGCTTTTGCTGACTTCCCCTGTTATGAACAGTTGCCCCTCTGCCATGCCACCTTGCCTTGGAGCTAGTGGTTTATGGGCTGAAACCCTCTACAAACTCTAAGGTAAATAAACCTTTCCTCCTTGAACTTAGTGTGTCAGGTATTTTGTCATGGCAATGAGAAAAGTAACTAAGACAGTGATACATGTGTGGTGTGTCCTAAGTGTGTATATTTGGTATGCATGTGTGTTGTGTGTGTGATGTGTGTCATGTTGCAAAGCATAACGTTTGGGATATTGGTAACCATACGTTCAAAATGCAGTTTCTCCATCACTCAAGAACTCCTCAATGAACCACTGTGGCCATAATTCCTGGCTCCTTCAATCCTTTGTCTTTCTACACACTGGCAACCAAAAATCTGCCCTTCACCTTCATATGGCTGTCAGCTCAGTCATGTTCCGAAAACAGTCCTGAGAGTGCAGGAGCAAGAGAGTGACTTTCTGTCGCTTCCCTAATTCCCTGGAGGGCCTCCTAAATTACTGTATTACCCAGAGCTCCTTTGCTTTCTTTGCTGAGTAGCACTCCCAGGCATGGGCATGAAGTACCACCTTTCTTTAATAGTTCCTCAGTGCAAAGCTGCATGCATGGGTCAGCAGCTGTTGTAAATAAGTGGCTTCAACAGTCCTGTGTGGGCATCATAGGACAGATACACAGGGGTGAGACCACTGGGCCATGGAGCAGGGATGGGTTTGGTTTTAAAAGCCTGACGAGCTATTCTCCGAGTGGCCGTGCACCCTGCCAGGGACGTCTGCATGACCTGTTGGTCCCCTCCTCTCCAGCATTCCCTGACCTCAGCATTCTTATCTCAGCCACTGGTGGGCTGTAATCGGCATCCCCAGTGGAGAAGAGTGCTGAGCATTCTTGAGTGTTCGTTTGCTGTCTCTGTGCCCTCTCCTGTGAAATTGCTCCTCTTAGCTTGGGCTAGTTAGGGACTTTATACCAAATCCTGAGAGATCCTAATATATTCTCCATAATAGTTCTCTCTCAGACACGTGGTTTGTACACATTTTCCCCACTCAGTATCTCTTTTCCACATAATCCTAACAGTTTTTAATTTAATGTCAGTGAACAGTTTTTAGTTTAATGACAGTGAACGTATCAGTTTCCCTCTACAATGATGTGTGTTTCCAGTGTCAAATTAAAAACTCTCCTGTCTTGGTTACTTTTTTTTCATTGCTGAGACAAAATATCCGACACCCAAAATTAGACAAGGAAAAGTTTTTTCTTACAGTTTGTTGGAGATTTCAGTCCACACTCAGCTGGCTCCAAGGCAGGATGGAGTGGCTGAGGGGCAGCTGTTCACGGCTGCTGCAAGCAGCAAGAATGAAAGGGCAAAAAAGAGGGAAAAACACACCTTCTTCCCACCCTGATATTGTATGCCAGCTCTGCCCCTGGGCAGGTGCAGCACTCACACAACTAATCCCAGCACTAGACAATGAACCAATCACAAATGCTAGACTCAGCCGCCTCCAGAACTGCATGAGGCTTGGGGGGACACCCAGATACAAACCATAACATCTCTGTGCAGCTTCAGGCCCTGTGTTTTCCTATATTTTCTCTGCAAATTTTGCAGTTTTACAATGGGTCAAGTGCATGACCCATTGCAAGTTAATTTTTATGTAAAATGTATGAATTAGATCAGGCACTTGGTTTACTGTTTTTTATTTTACACATGGATGTAAAATTGTTTTGGTGTAAGTTGCTGCCAAGAGTATATTTCTCACACTAAATTGCTTTTAACATTTTGTCAAAAGTGAGTCTGACATATTTATAAGGACCTATGCATGGATTCCAACCCACTGATTTATTTAAGTATCAGCTTTTATTATGATAGTTATAAAACTCTTAAGACCAGATAGAGCACACCAAAAGACACAATCAGTGGAGTGGGAGGAAACCACAGAATGGGAGGAAATATCTGGAAATCATATAACTGCTAAAGGGTTAGTATTCATAATAAAAAGAGAATGCCTACAATTCAAAAAACAATTAATGGGCTGATTAGAAAGTGTGTAAAGGACCTCACTAGATAGCTTCCCAAAGAAGATATGCAAATGAGCAATAATCACATGCAAAGAGATTCAGCACCAACAATAAGGGAAATGCAAATTCGAACCGCCAGGAGACGCTGCCTGTGTCCCTTGGGACAACAACTGTCAACCGCAGAATGAAAGGGCTGGTGCAGACAGGGGAAGTGGGACACTTGTGTGCTGTCGGCAATGATGCAAAACAGCACAGCTGCTGTGGGCGACAGGATCACAACGCCTCAGAAGTAAAGACAAGTTCCACATGATCCAGGATTCCACTTCCAGCTATACACCAAACAGAAATGAGAAAGAATCTGGAAGACATGCGTGTACCACGTGGTCACTGCTGCCCTGGTCCCTGTGCTAACACGTGACAGCAGCCCACGCATGGGTCATCAAACTGGACAAACCAAACGGGATCCATACTCACCATGGAATATGACTCAGCCTGGAGGAGGCAGCAACCTCTGACAGTCACTGCCTCGGGAGTGAATGTCATGGATGTTATGTGAAGTGAACCGATCAAGTCACAGAAAAGCTAACGTTGTATGGCTCTACTTCTATGAGGTCCCTGAGGTAGTCATAGCCATAGACTCCGAAAACAGATGAAGGTCTCCAGGGGCTTGGGGGGAAGAGTGGAGGGGTGATGTTCTTTCATGGTGACGGAGTTTAGTCTGCAGATTAATTGCACAACAATGTGAATACACTTAGCGCTATTGACCTGCACACTTAAAAATGATCCATCTGGTCAATTTTATATGCATTTACCCCAAATAAAATTTTAAAATTAGACCAGCACCTTCCATTGTATTCTCCCTTTCCAAAATCATTGGAGCTATTTTAGTATCCTTTCCTTCCTGTATAAACTTGTCTGTAGCTCTAAAAATCTTGCTGACTTTGGCAGGCATTGTATTAAACCTATACATCAATTTAGGTAAAACCGACACTTGACTACAGTCCAAGTTTTTAATTTCTGCTTTTATCTTCATATGCTTCCTTCCTTCTGCTTGCTGTGGACTTATTTGCACTTCTATTTTTAGGTTCTTGAGGTGGGAGCTTAGATTCTTGATTTGAGACTTTTCCTCTTTAATAACACACGCATTCAGTGATACAAATTTCCCTCTCAGAACCGCTTTGGCTGTGTCACATAAATTATATTTATTTGCGTTCTCATTCTTTTCAAAGTACTTTTTAAATTTTCCCTTGAGATGTCTTTGATCCACAGATTACTTAGAAGCCTGCTGTTTTGTTTCCAAGTGTCTAGAGGTTTTCCTGTTATTTTTCTATGACACCCCTCCTGTTACAGTCCCTTGGGATTAGAAAACACACAGTGTGGCTTCAGTTCTTGAGTTCATGACTCCTGCCACAGGAAGGCGGCGTCCTGTCTTGGAAAG
This sequence comes from Cuniculus paca, assembly GCA_004365215.1. Taxonomy (NCBI): domain Eukaryota; kingdom Metazoa; phylum Chordata; class Mammalia; order Rodentia; family Cuniculidae; genus Cuniculus; species Cuniculus paca. The sequence goes on from RJWT010001084.1 coordinate 27,240, forward strand.
GAGGTGGGAAGTGGCCTCAAGCAAGCGCCCATTTCATCCCAGGGTAGATGGATCTGCTGGGCTCCATCTGCTATCAGGAGAAGAAAGTTCAGCCTCTCACCTCTAATTGAGAATCTGTCTGTTTCTCCTTCATTTTCACCAGTTTTTGTCCCCCACATTTTGCAGCTCATTGTTGCACCAATGTAAATGCGAGATTTCTACATCTCGGTGATGAATTGACCCCATTACTGCTTGCTTTGGTCTGAAGCCTACTTTGTCTGGTATTTCTGCAGCTGCTCCTGCTTCCCGTTGATCAGGACCTGCAGGACACACCTTTTTCCATCTTCCTACTTTCAGTCTACCTCTAGTGTTGCAGGTGGAGTGAGTTCCTTGAAAACAAAACATTCATGAGGCCACTGTGCGACCCTCCACATCCGAGTTGGTGCATTTAGGTCATGTGCATGCATCTGTGTAATTGTTGACATTCGAGAGCATCAGTGTTTCAACTTCATTCCTCCCTCTCTCTTTCTCCTGCCTTCCTTCCTGTGGGTTACTTGAACATTCCTTAGAATCCTGTTTTCTTTCATTATTTTGTTAGTACAGGCGTGCAGTGCTGAATGATTATGTCCCTCGTGTGGCATCGGTCCATGCACCTGCCACATCTTAATTCCTTTTCTGATCCCCATTTCCTCCCCGTCCCCCTCCAGCCCAAAGTATAAATAAAAAGCAAAATAAAAGCTAGATAACTGGAGGCAGGGCGGGAGAGCTTTCCCAAAGCGGGAGGGGGTCATCCGGAGTGCTCGGAGGCACGCCTCTGCGTAGGTAAGCCCCATAGGGCACGTGTGTACCTGATCACAGACCCGGGTGACTACTCAGGCCCTGCAGGAGTTGCGGGAGTGCCGCCTCCCCTCACCACCCCTCGCCTCCCCAGCCAAGGACTCCCTGACACATTCCCTCTGCGCATACTGACAGCCACCTCAGTACACACGGCCTCGAGCTTTCCGTGTGACTGCTGGGACTCGGCGGAGGAGGGCGAGGGCCCGTGTAGCTCTCCAAGGGTGTTCACACGCTCACCTTCCTCCCTCCTTGACGTCTGGGGTGGCTTCTTTCCCCGGGGAATTTGTTTCAGGAACTTCCTGTAGCCATTCTTTCCAGCCAAGTGCGCTGATGACAGATTCTCCCGGTTTTCTTGCATCTGAGAATGTCTTGATTTCCCCTTCATTCGTGAAGATATTTTCCTGGGTGTAGGATGTTGAATTGACAGACTTTTTTTTTTTTTTTTTTTTTTTGCTAGTAGCTGAAAAATACTGTGTCATTTCCTCCTGGTCTCCCTGCTTTTTGATGACAAATTCACTGTCATTCAAACTATTTTTCCCTCTAGCTTAGGTGTAGTTTTTCTCTGACAGCTTTCAAATTTTTTTCTTTTTGTTTTTTTTCCCTCATCTTGCAGAAGTTTAATTATGATACATCTTGGTACAGATTTTAGTTTATTCTGTCTGTGATTTTCTCCCCCAGTCTCTTGAATCTGTAGGTTTGTGCATCTTGCCAAACTGGACAGCTTTCACCTAAAACTTCACCAAGTCCCTTTCAGGGGCTGCCTCTTTCTTTTTCCTTCAGGGACAAGAGGACACACATTCCAGACTTTCACTGTCACCCCAGGAGCCCCTGGGCTCCTCCAGCTCCTGCTGCCAGTCTGTGTCTTCTGCCTGGCCGTGATCGGGTCATTTCCTGCGTTCTGTTCTCAGAGCCTTGATGCTGCCTGGTCTTTCCGCCTCCCGTGGGTGGGCTCCACCTGCTGCACTTTCTAATCCCTGCTGCAGTTTTCAGTTCTGAAATACCTGTTTCTCTTCACCTCTCTCTTTTGTTACTGAAGCTTCCTTTGCTTTCTCCAGTTTCCCGTAATTTCTCCCAGAGCTTGGAGGCCTCTGCAGAGTCCTGACATCTGCTGTCTCTCACAGGTGACCACTGTGTCTTTTGCTAGCCGCGTGGATATCCCAGTCCTGAGCATGACCATAGACAGTCTACAAAACCCTGGCAGCCTGTACAAGCTTATGACATGCTGAGTCCCCTGCTTCAGCTGCAGGATAGTTAGCTGGTGACAGTTACCGGGATTGTCCTTGGCACTGTTCTGGGAGGCACGAGCAGTGGACCCTGTCCTGCGCATATCTTTCACCACCACCAAGTGGAGAGGAGTTCAGGCCTCCAGTGATCCCCTCAATACCCAGGGGAGCTCCTTGCTGCCTCCGCCCTTGGAGCTGGGCCCCCGTGTGGACTGCAGTATCCTGGAGGAAGGGGTGAGCCTGTCCTTCCTCTCCCCCAGCACCCTCAGACCCAGCCCTGTGGTCTTTGCCGCTGTGAATGGGTGCAGCCATGAGCTTTTGCATGGACACAAACCTATCTGGAAGGTGTGTGTCGTTCAGCACAAGAGCAGGCCTTGGGGTTATTTTTCAGAACACACTGACACCCCAGGTTGTCACTTCCCTGGTTCTGAATTTAGGCAAAAGCAAACAGCAGGGGACTCACCAGCATGTCGTCCCCTGGGTCCCAGTGACAGTGTGTCTTTCCATCCTCACCATTCTCAGGGGCACACCAGGAGCAAGAACAGAGCGGAGCTAGCCTGCATGATAGGCGGGAAGGCTGCCAACCATACATCAGATGAGAGGTTATCATGCAAAATAGCGTGCCAAAAAATTGTATACATGCTTCAGAAAAAAATTGTGTAAACACTTTAATACTAAATTTATTGAGAGAGCCTGAGACTAATTCATATGACCTTTGGCCTCTACAATTGCAAGAGGTGCTCACGGTGGTGGTCATGAGCATCCAGACATTTGCTAGTGTGGCGAGCTGCCTCTTGGGTGACCTTGGTCACTGACATTGCTGCACATACAGTTCCAGTTTCTTCTCTAGGGCCGGTAGTGTAGTGGGCTTTCTGTGATACACGACATCCCCTAGGTCCTCTTTATGAGGGTGACACCATCTGCTGGAAAAACCTCATGCTGTTTTTCTTTTCCTGAAGTGTGTATGCATTTTTTTGGTGGACTCTGTATATAAGGAACTCAGGCAACTCAATTGCAAGAAAACACCACAGTTAAAAATAGGGGAAACCTAAAACAGACATTTCTGAAAAGAAGACATACAAGTGGCCAACAGGTATGTGAAACAGCCCCAAGGTTACCACTTACCACACACATGCTAATTCGACCCCCAGGGGCTCTCTACTCACACCTGTTAGAACACAGCTGCCACCAAAAGGACAAAAGATCACCAGTGCTACAAGTGTGGGGAAAAGGGAGGCCTTGCACGTGGCCGGGAGGAATGTGTGTACAGCCACTATGCACATCACAGTGCCAGTTCTTCAAAAAAATTAAAGTAGAACAAGCACCGTGTGACCCACAGTCCCACCACTGGCTGCATCCAAAGGCAACAGCATTGCCATCCCAGAGACAGCTTCACCCCGTGGTCACAGTGTTGGCATTCACTGTAACCAGGGGATGGAACCAACCTTGTGCCCCTGGCGGGGGCATGAGCAAGTGAGACTTCTTATATATGCTTCCTGTGAAATGTCCAGAGGCCCAGTTGCCCTCCATGGGAGAAATGGGAGGAAGTATTCCATTTCCCAGAAGCAGAAGTGCTTACTGAGTTTTAAGTGTTAATTTTATGATGCACCACTTCTGTAAATTCTTGTGCCTCTGTTATGGTTTGTGTCTAGTGTCCCCACAAAGCCTCAGATGCTTTTAGATGGGGCTTTCTCAGAAGCAGCTGAATCTAGAGTTTGTGATTGACTCATGGTTCGGTGCCAGGATTAAGGGTGCCGGAATTAAGGATGGGTGATTGCTGGCTCAATCCACTGATCGGATTGGCACCACCCTAATCCAAGCAATCTGGATAAGATAAAAGGGGCAGAAAGAGACTTGGTTTTCCCTTTTTTGCTCTTGTTGTTTTTGCTGTCTTCTGCTGCCATGAATGGTTGCCCCCTTTACCATGTGCCACCCTGCCTTGGAGCCAGATGATTATGAACTGAAACTTCTACAAACTGTGAGCTAAAGAAACCTTTCCTCCTTTGACCTTGGGTGTTGAGCATTTTGTCTCTGCAATAAGAAAAGTAACAAATACAGCCTCCCTATTTTTTGGTAATGATCACTACAATGACTTGAGGGTCTTTTTCAAGACATACAATTTTATACTGTATAAACAAATAGTTTTATTTTATTTTTCCTCTTTTTCTAGTGCTGTACTAGTCTGTTTTCTCTTACTATAACCAAATGCCCAAAGCTGAATACTTTATAAGGAAGAGGAGTGTCTTGGCTACTTTTCTTTCATTGCTGAGACAAAATACTTGAAACCCAATTAAGGAAGGAAAGCTTTATTTAGCTCACAGTTTGTGAAGGTTTCAGTCCATAAACAGCTGGCTCCAAGGCAAGGTGGCATGGCACTGGGGAAACACTTCAAGCTATACAGGACAGCAAAGCAGTAAGAGCAAAAGAGGAGAACAAGCCTCTTTTCCTCCCTTATATTGTATACAGGCCACTTCCCACCCCCAGGGGGTACAGCAATCCTACCATCTCTGTGCCCTACTCTTGCACAGGCTCAGGATGTTTACAAAGTAAGGATCCTGGTTCCTGCTGAGTCTCTTAGTTAAACTTCTAAACTTCTCAAGTTGACACAATGTATCAATTATAACAAGGATTTTCTTGGAGGTTGAATAGCATAGAGCTGGCAGCTGCTTGACTCTACTAAAAGTGTGGTGGAGACAGTGCCATAGTAGGAGCTCACAGGCACGGCTGAGAGCAGCAACGTGGTAAGACAAGAAGCAAGAGACACTATTATAGCAATGTGCTTTTTTTTTCATACCAGGGATCAATCTCATGACCTTGCACTTGCCAGGCAGGCGCTTATGCAGCTAAGTTAAACCCCCAGCCCTAACAATTTGCTTTTTCACAACAACTTGCTTTCGTGGGAATGAACTGGGTCTCACAAGAACCACATGAATCCCTCTGGGAGGTGTATCCCCAGTGACCTAACCTCCTGCCATTAAGCCCCTCCTCTTGTAAGTTCTATCATTTCTTGGTGCTGCCAACTGAGCACTAAGCCTCTAACACAGGAACCGGGGCACGCATTCGAGCTCTGTCTGAGCCATGGCACAGCCCCTGCCCTGCTCCCTCTCTCCCCTCCAATGACATGTCTGAAAGTTTTCACACAACTGTGAATGCTGGGGGAGCTGCCAGAACCCGTTTCCTTGCTACCCTGAGTTGGAAGAACACGCTGTCTACTGCTGAGTACCACACTAACTCCTGGATGCCTTGCTTACTATTTTTATTGAGTGTTTTTAACATGTATGGGTTTAATTATGCAAGGTGTCTCTTCTGGTTGAAATGATCAGATGATATTTCTGCTCAGCTGTGCTCACTTGATGGATTATATTAATATATTTTCTAATACTGAATACCCTCCTGTTTGTGGCAAAACAGCCACTTGGTTATGATGCATTATATTGGTACATAGTGTACACCTCTTTTTAATGATGTTTTATCTAAAATATTTGTGCATTTATATTCATCAGTGAGATTGGTCAGTGCTCTTACTTTATAGTGAAATCTCTGTTATGTTGTGGGGGTTTATGTGCTTCACAGGAAGAATTTGGAAATTCTCCATCTTGCACTGTATTCTGGAATCATTTAGGCAGACTGCTATTAATTGATCTAATTAACTTGGTGTGCATTCCCTGTGGAAACAGACCTTGGAAGGAGTTAGTCACTGGCCTGCTTGGCCTTTTCTTCTTTAATGGAGTTCAATTTTGGTACTTCGCACCGTTCAGGAAAATTATTCCCTCACAACAACATTTGAGTTTACTTGTGTATAATTTTACAAAGTAATCATATAATTGAAAGAATAAATCCTTCTAGATTAAATGTCTGTCTGTCCTTTGTCATGTCTAATTTTGGGTTTTTGTGCTTTCTTTCTCCCCATCCCACGCGAACCTTGTATCAGATCGTCTCACAGCTGGGCTGTGAACCAGATTTCTGACTTACTTCCTACTTTATGTTGCTTTTTTCTGACTCCTTAGGGCCAATTCACAATGTCTCTTTTGTTCCCAGCTTTCTTTGGGATTACTTTGTTGTTCCTTTTCTATTTTTTGTGTGTAGAATATGAATCCATTTATTTTTGTCTTTTCCTTTTTAATAATATGCATTTTCATTAAAAACTCAAATTTGTTCTGCCACCATTATTCTAATTGTATTCCATAGATTTTGTATTTTGGTTTTCATGATTATTTTCATAAACTTCTGGAATATTCTTTATTTGGCTATGGTCCCAAGATTTACTTACTAGCATGTTTGGTGGGCAAGTCATTCTGTTTGTTCATGCCAATAATTAACTTCTAGTTTTATCGCTTGTGGTAAGAGAATTCTGGCTGTATTATTTCTATGCTTTGGATTTAATGAGATTCTCCTTGTAGCATAAGATATGGTCAATTTGGGAGAAGTTTCATGTACTTTTAAAAAGAAAATGCATTCTCAATTACCAGAGTTCAGGGATCAATATATTATTTGTGAGCTCTGCCTCATTGGTCTTGTCATGGAAGCCTCCCATCTCCTCACTAATAGCAGTTCGTCTTGGATGGGAAGTGGTGTGGTGAATTCTCCTGTGGTGAGTGTATTGTTATCTATTTCTCCTTGCATCACTTACAATTTCCGCCAGTTGAAAGTTGCCTCTGTGTTATTAGTATGTTCAGGTGCCTGTGGCACCTCCCCAGTGAATTCTAGCCCCTGCCCTACCACAAAGCCTCATTTCAAATCACTTCAGATGCTGGTTGGCCTCGTACCGCCTGGTTAGAGAGCTGGACTTTATTTATAGCTACATGATTTGTTTTCATTTTCATTTTCCCCGGAATAACTTAATTTGCACTAGCCTTTCACCTTTTATAATCTCTTTATTTTGGGCAAGTCTCATGTGCACAGCATCACGCTGGGCTTCACCTAGTAAGCCAGGCTGAAAATCGTATGTCTTACTTGCATTAAGCCTATCTTTGTATTATTTATCCATCAAATCATTATCTCCGTCCTCATTCTGCCACACTATATGGCTGTGTGACATGGATACGTGTGACAGGTATGTCACACCACACACACACACATGCACGCACGCACACACACACGTCCACTCCCTGTGCACCAGGCATAGTCTGTCCTGTGTCTGATTTGTCTCTAGGCATCCAGCAGGGCTTGAGTTCTGTCCTGAGGGACACTTTATACTCGCATTTTATCTTCCATCTGTGTCTCTTCCTAGACCCTGATTCCCAGGTCCCGATGTCTCTTTCCCTCCTTCTCCCAAATCAACTTACTTGAAGTTACAGCTCAAATTGCTGTTCTATTTACATCTTCTCCCCCAACCATCATTTCCACAGCCCCCAGAAGATAGGTGGTTAGCACCTGTCAAGTGCTGCCTTTGTAGAGTCCCTCTGCCTCTGAAAATCCCCCAAACACACCCCTCTATAGTCCTTGTCCTACCAAGCTGGTCCTCAGCTACACTCCAGGGTGGGGTGGGCCAGGGACAGTATTTCCTGGGTTTTGTGTGGATATCTACCTGTTGTCTGGCCATCTGGCTCATGTCATTCTTTTTTTATGCCATCTTTTCCTGACTGTTTTAAATGTGTTCCTGCATCTTCTTCCAGTATAAAAACTTGTCAGATGTGACATCCACCTGCTTTCCTTCTTCTGGGAAATTCCTGGCCTTCTTGCATGGATGCTCAATGAATTTTCTTTCTTCTGAAAGCCCAGAGAGAAGTTGGACTAGAATTGGTTTTTGGTGTGGACCATTCTGGGTAAATTTTCTAAAACATGGAGTCTGTTGTTTTTCAGCATTGAAGTCTCTTTTCATTTCAACAAGTTGTGTTTCAATTTGTTTCAATATTGATTTTAGAATTTTTTTGTCTCATGCTTTGGTTTCTGCCCCTGCATCTCCAATTGTACAGACGTTGAACCTTCTTTTCCAGTCTTCTATATTTATTATGGTTTCATTTCATTTCATTTCTTTTCTTTTCTTTTTCCTTAGTACCTGGGATCAAACTCATGACCACACACCTTCTAGGCAGTCACTTATGCCACTGAGCTAAATCCCCAGTCCCTTCTATATGTATTATGTTGAAGAACTTTTAATGTCATTCTTAACTTTGTTTCTTCTTAAAACATTTCCTGCTTTAAACTTTTTATTTCTCTGAAGATATTACCTGTGACAGTGTTTTACTCTTGCAATCCTAAATTCACCTTTTTTCTAAAATATTTTTCTTTTTATGTCTAATTATTTACTAAGTTCTACAAGTTGCGTTTATCTTTTATTCACCCAATCATCCCATTCTTGTCATTTTAATTCTGGTAAATACTGCTCTTGCACAAATTCTATTGTTTGAAAAATATTTTAAATTGTTTTGAAATGTTAAAAATTTTCATTTTGTGGCCACCTCTGAAGGATTATGATTTGTGCTCATTGTTTCCTTGTTTTTATACTAACTTTGCATGTAATGCAATCTTTTACTGCTGCTAATGTGTAAGTGAAATCATTTTCCAGTCTTGTTAGCAGGGAAATGTGAACCGGAAAAGCATTTGTGGCTCTCCAAGTCCAGGCCTCCTCTTGTGGCATTGACACCAGCCTTCCTCCTCTGAGATCTGCCTCCTTCTCTCCCTCCCTGTTATGGTTGATACATTGTGTCAACCTGAGAAGTTGAGAAGTTTAACTAAGAGACTCAGCAGGAAGCCAGGATCCTTACTTTATAGATATCCTCACCCTGTGCAAGAGGAGGATGCAGAGATTTTGTGAGTGCCACACCTGCCCTGAAGGGGAGCGTGGCCTGTCTATAATATAAAGGAGGAAAACACGCTTGCTCCTGCCCACTTTTGCTCTGGCTGCTTTTGATGGCTCCTGCCTTCCAGTGTTGCCCTGGAGCCATGCCGCCTGTCCACCTTGGAGCCAGATGATTATGGAATGAAAGCTCCACAAACTGTGACCTAAACAAACTTTTCCTTCCTTCATTTTTGGGGTTGCTATTTTGTCCCAACAATGAAAGAAAAGTAACCAAGACACTCCCTCAACCACTTTCCTCTGGACTTTGCTGCTTTTTTCCCACAGTTCCATCTCTGTCCCCCAAGGCTGCTGGGACAGGACACTCAAGACCAGGTAGTAGTGAACCTATGGGACACATGTTTCAGGGGGCTGTTTGTTATCATTGAAAACTCTGAAAGGTTCATCATCACTGCCCTAGGCTAAGAAACTTTAGTAACAGAAACTTATTTCTGGTAGTTCTGGAGGGTGGAGTCTGAGATCAGGGAGGTGCGGATCAGTTCTCTTCCCCGGCTGTCTTTCTGTTATACCCTCGCACGACAGAGAGAGGGACCTTGGTCTTATCGTTCCTGAAGAGGACCCCATCCTCATGACCTCGTCCTCTCAAAGACTCCATCCTCATGACCTCATCTAAATCTCACTCCCTCCAAGGCCTCTCCCCGTAGAGTCACCCTGGGAGCTGGGCCCTGGCATGTGCATGGGGTGGAAACAGAGATGCAGCAGCTGTCCATGCAAGTCCTTTTGGTGGCCAGCTTAGACCCTTCCATCCTGATCATCTCTGAAGCTGCAGCAGGCCACCCCTGGAGAGCTTAAGTGACAGCTGTTTGTTTCTCACAGTCCTGAAGCCAGGAAGTCTGAAGTGAAAATGCCACAGGACTCCATGTTCAGGAGCGACCAGGTCCTGGCTCACACATAGCCTTCCTCTCACTGTGTCCTCCCATAGCAGGAGGGCAAAAGAGCTCTTGGGGTCTGATTCATCAAGGTCTGACCCTATTCCTGGGGACCCCACCCTCAGGATCTAACCACCCCAATAAGCCCCATCTTCTTGAACCACCACTGTGGGACTGAGGACAACAGATCACCCCAGGCTAGGAGAGACAGAAATGTTCACACTCAATCACTTGCCACAGCAAAGTCATCCTTGGGCCTGGCAGGGGGACCAGTGTCCTTGCAAGGCTGCCTCTCTCTAACATACATCTCTCCAGGAAGTCTAGTGGGCCAGGGCACCATGCCATCCAGAGCCCCTGTGCCCCTCCTGGGCCACACTCACACTCCTGTAGACCCATCTTTCCCTGCTTAGGTAGCTCCAGGCCCAGATCCACCACCTGGGAATACAAGCTCAGCTCAAACACAGCTGGCTCACTCTGGAGACACCTCTCACAGTGTGATGCTCACAGATGCACCCTGGACTCTGACCTGGGGCCCTTGGGGCACTGCCTCAGATCTACTGCCCAAAGGTTGTCACCTAGGATGACCTACATCTGAGTTGAGGCTGGGAAGCCCAGGACCCAAGCTCTGTAAAATTTGCATCAATTTCAGTAGAAATTGAACTGAGCACTCCCTACTGGTCGCAGGAGCAAACGTTTGTCAATTTAACTAGCACTGTGGGTTGAATGTGTCCCCTTTTGGGGACTTTTGCTCAGGTGCTTGAGACCTGACCCCTAATTTATACATTAATGGTACCTGGAGGTGTGGGACCTCTGAGAGGGAATTAGGGTTAAATTAACTCATCAGGGTGGAGCACCGGGACAGCACTGGTGGCTTTATAAGAAGTGCAAGAGACAGCAGAGCTGGCACCTGCTTGGACCACAATTTAAAGTGGAAAAGGTTTGTTCTGGCTCACAGTGAGGGAGGTTCGAGTCCATGGTCAGGTGACCCATGGCCATGGCCCTGCATCACAGCAGGGACGTTATGGCAGAAGGAATGGCAGAGGAAAGCGGCTCGCCTTATTGCAGCTAGGAAACAGAAAGAGAAGGAAAAGTCGGAGAAAGAGAGAGAAGAAGAGTTGAGGACAAGACGTGCACACCAAAGGCCTCCTCAATGACCGCCTTATCCTAACCCTTTGGGCTACAGTCTCCTAGATGCATTAACACACTGATGAATTTAGAGCTCCCTGGCCCAGTCACCTCTCCAGGCTGCATCTCTGATCATCGTCCCACAGGGGACCAAGCCCTGAATGCAGGAGCCCTCAGGGACACCTGGTCCACACCTTAACACTGTGTCATCACACAACACCCCACACATCACAATGCAGGAGAAACCCTCCCTCAGCAGAGGCCAGGCAGATCTGGAATCACTCTTGGGCTTCCAGCCTGCAGGACCACGAGCCTAATGACTTCCTTTCTTTTTTTTAATAGAATAAAACCAAGCAAAATAAAACAGAATAAAGCCAATCAAAACAAACCAGTGTAAGGGACACAGGACTTCAAAATAATACAAAATCAACAATGGTTACATAATGCCTCTTGTCTTCAAACTAGCTGTAGATACCTTCAGACACAGTAAAAATCAAACAAACAGAACAGAATAGAACCAACAAAAACAAAACAATGCATCAATACAGGACTTCAAAACAAGACAAAAGGGAATTACCAGCGGCTGCCACCTTCAGAAGGAGGTTCCCCATAGATGCCACATGGCATATTGTTATCCTCCGAATAGATGATCACACTACTGGCTTTGGGCCTGCAAAATCAGCAAAACACGAAACACCACAAGCATCAAACTGCATTCTACCTCAACAGCCGTCATCACAGCCAGCACCTCTCTGGATCAGCTGGTCGCCCACCGTTGGGGTGGGGGCATCATCCCTTTTCCCAGCCCACGTGCCAGAAGTGGCTGGCCCCTGGCTCTTCCCCCAGCAACCCATGCAAGGTGCTGATTCACAGGGAGGACTAACTTCTTGGTGACGTCTTGCTCTGTCCCCCCGAAGTCCTCAAATGGCGCTCACGGGAAAAGGCTAGGGTCTGGCTGTCCCCTTGGTCCATTTTTATATATGAACCATTGTCTGGTGTGTTAGGGCAGCAGAACATGGACTGAGATGACCTGGAGATGCATGCTGTTAGAGAGCAGGGGAAGGCAGTGCCAGGACAGCAGAGCCTCCACCGACAGCTTTCCAGGCAGGGGTGGCCAGTGTGGAGGAAACCTGGGGTAAAGGGCGCGGTAGGAATCACTCTGCATTGCTTTACTTTCCTTTCAGGTCTCCTGTCTGGTGAATGCATAAAATGCTATTTCTTCCAACTGCCCCATCACAAATGCTTCAGCGGATCCCCGCATGTTTGTCTTTGTATCTGTAGACGTGAGTGAGTTAGTGTGCTGACCCCGAGCCATCACGGAGGTCAGGGTCTGTGGTAAAGGTAGCACAGTCATGCAACGTGCTGCACCGTGTATTGGCCGCATTTGTTTTGTGAGGGACTTGCAGAGAACCAGCACCATGGGATGCGTAAGGAGAGGAACTGGCTAAGGAGATTGTAGAGCTAGACAAGTCCGATGTCTGCAGGCCCCGCTGGCAGGTTGCAAATGCCTGTGGGAATCGCTGTGACAGTCTCGAGTCTGGAAGCAGAGGTCCTTCCTCTTCGATGACTTCAGCTTGTCTCTTCCCTTGCTGCCTTCAGCTGATCGGACATGGCTCACCCGCACTATGGAGAGTCGCCCGCTTGACCCAGAGTTTCCTGCCTTCGAGGCCAAGAACATCTAAAACAAACAAACAAACAGACAAGCGGAATCTTCCCAAGCAGGGTGCAGTGCACACACCTGTGATCTCAAAGCTCTAGGAGGCTGAGATGAGATTGCAAATTTGAGCCAAGCGTGGTGAACACAGCAACTTAGATAGACCCTGTTTCAAAATTTAAAAGTGCTGGGGGTGCGACATGGTGAAAGAACCCTATATTTCCTACTCCTGGGGCAGGCTCAGGGAGGGGCCTCCCTCCCACATCTAGGCTGGCTTTTGACCAGGCACCATAGCCCAGCCGCTCTGACACGTAACATTAATCATCACGGCATTTAAAAGTGGCCTCGGTCTGACGTCGCAGGCATCGAAGTGTGGGAGGAATACAGCGCCAGGCCGGGCACTTGTCTAACACTGCAGTCATCTCCCCCCTACTGCAGAGCGAGGTCACTCCTGGCTGGCAGAGCTGGCATTTGCAGATGCCACTGATCTTATCTTTGGCTGTCCCTGCCCCTCCAGCCTGGGCCAGGTGGGCCCCTCCCCAGCACTGCAGCAGGCGTGGGGGCCTATACTTAGAGGAAGAGGCTCAGGAGGAGGCGAGGCTCATCTTAAATGTCACAGTGATTTATAGACTATATTTCCTGGGAAAAGTGCGGAGATTTATTTCTGAGAGACAGGCTGTTTGTAAACACACAGCTCACAGGTGCAGCGCTGTGGGCTAGCGAGTCCCTGGGGTTTCAGCCTTCCTTGGGGAAAGAGGAAGGCAGCAGGCCCTGGAGATGGGACCAAAGCCTGGGGCCCCCAGAACAGTGTCCCAAAATCACGGCTGGTTTTCTTTAAGTCCCCGGAGAAGCTAGGATTGGGACAACTTGTGGTACCATATAACCACCTTACTAGATAAAAAGTGAAAGAACAGTAAATAGCTGAGAGGGATATGTTAATGCCCTTGTTTTAATCATTCTGCAGTGTATACATGGGTCGAAAGGTCACACTGTAGCTCACAGATAAATCCCAGTTTGTCTGTCAATTGAAAATAAAAATTTGAAAAAATGTTTGACCTAAGTAAAAGGATGAAAAGAGTAAGCTTTGTCCCAGGGATATATAAAAATTATCAATTAGTATGCCCATAATAATCTAGCTTAAAAATATATAAAGCACATAATCAATGGAAAGCAAGAAGAAACTCATAAATTCACGCTTGATCAGGGAAATAGGAAAACTCCTTTCCTCAGCTGGAAATTACCCCACAGGAAACCTGGACTCGGAAAGGGCCAGGGAGGGAAGTGAAGGTTTGGGAGGACAGAAGGGAGATTTCTACAGGGGCAGGCAGTAGTGACAAGTGACTTTCTCAGTGGTGGACCTTAGGAGAAGAGAAACTCTACCCAAGGATTCGAGGTCCCTGTGTCCCCCGTAAACACCAACTACAGTGAGCTCATCAGTAAACCCCACGTCGTAGAAATGAGCAAGCCAGACAGAGCTAACCCAACAGAAACAGAAAAGAAATCAGGAAGAAAAGTGCACATGTCTGGGTTGTCATAGGCAGACTGAAAAGCAAAGCAAATGCAGAGGGAAGGAAAGAGGGACTCGATGACATAGGATGGAGGAAGCCTTGCCAGCCACCGCTGGATAGACCCAAAGACTGTCATGGATCGTCGGCGAACGCAGCAGTGCATCTCTGATGTTAGTCCTCCTGGCTCCCTGGAGGTGTTTTGGATTCCTGCACCATCACGCTGGTGACACACGAGGTCACATGAGGAAAAACTCAGCTGCCAACCAGGCTATTTCTGTCTCTCTGGGATTTGGTGAGACTTTGCCCCAGCCCCCATGTTCCCAGCTGCCTCTGCACACCATGCTCATGTGCAGGGCATGATGTCCACACAGCCAGCTCTGTTCTGCTGCAAGCCCACTAGACCAAGTGGGTGGATTCAGAGACCTCAGAAGCACCAGGAACCCGGGAGGGTGGCGCCCTGGAGCTCCAAGCTCACCCTGCCTCCAGCACTCTCTAGGGAGATGGGCGGGTCTGGTTCTCGTCATTTCACACCGTCGTCCACAGTGTTCCATTCCTGCCCAGGCCCTTTGTGTCCATACTCTCTGTCCCCACCAGGCTTGCCAACTCTGGGCACTGCTCCCTCGGCCCCACTGAAAAGTGCTCAGGGATTACACAGAACAAAAGAAAACTCTCTGCCTCCTTCCAGCAGCTGCCCCAGCCATCCAGGCAGTCCTGGCTGTGTCCCCCAGAGGTGTGACCATGGGCCGGTTTCCCTGTCTGCTGCCATGTCCTTCTCCCTGTGACAGGGGGCTCCAGGGCCGGCTCTGTGTTCCGCTGGCTGCCCATCCACAGGACAGCGGAGGTGGTACCAGTCAAAGGAGGAGCAGCTGCAGCTTTGCCTCCCTGGCCAAACTCGGCCTTGCCAAATCGGCTGTGCTACCTGCTGGCATTACCCTGCCAATGCGGGGCTGCGGGGGGGCAAAGCTCTCCCTTAGCACCATCGCACTCTGTGAGAGGCTCCTAATGTGTATGTAAAGTAGTTGCTTTTAAAATCTTTTATGTGCTGATCATATTCAAAGCAATCCTTTGGAAATTACCAAGACATGCACACCTGTTTGCTATTCATACAGTTTCTTTTTTCACAAGTAAAGATTGGAAAATACTCCAAATAGAGCCTGCTCTTTTCCTTTCAAAGTGGTCTTACAGTGTCTCCAGATTCTCCCCTCTGTCCTCAAGGTGGGCCTCTCCCCATCTGCAAGACACTGACCCTGGATCAGGCCTCATGGAGTCCCTGGGCTCACGCTGGGGGTTTTCTGCTCAGGTGCTGCAGCTGTCCACTAGCCCTTCCGGTCTCTCCTGGCCTGGCCACCAGAAGTGAATTTCTCAAGGTCAGCCTTCCTGTGCCTGCAGCTCCCATGTCCTTAGTACTGCCCGATGCTGGACACCTACACATGCTGTAAGCAGCAAACAATGTCACCTTTTCTTCTGGGCCCTGCCCTCTGCAGCCCCTAGGCCAAATGACAGCCCAGAAGGGCCCAGAAGAAACCTGACCCAGCTCGTAGCCTACACCTCAACAATTCCCCTGAGGACGTAGGTTCGCACACTCAAGTGTGCACTTCGTTCCCAGCCGAGACCATGCCTCACACTCCAGCGAAGAGCTCAAGGTCAGCAGCAGCTCCATGCTGTCACCTTGACTGCCCCTGGGTGCTCAGAGGGCTGGCTGGCTGGCTGGCTGGGAGTCCGATGAGTGTGCCAAGATGCTTCTGGCAGAGATGGGCATTGCAGCAAGGTAGAGGCCGTGTGGAGCAGGTGGCCGCCCCAGGGTACGACAGCCTCCACGCTGGAGGCCTGGACATAGCAAAGCAAGGGAGGCCTTTGCCCTGTCTGTCTGTGTGACCTGGACCCGACCAGGTGTTCCTCCACCTCTGGGGTTCCTGGCCCTGCAGCTGCAGGGGTCTACACCGCAGGCAGCCAGCTCTCCTGGGTCCCCAGCTCTCTGGCAGCAGGTGGCCAGGTGACAGGACTTTGCAGCCTCCACAATTGCAGGGACATCAGATTCCCCTTCCTGGCTAGGTAGATGTTACCACCCATCGATGCCTGTCATCCCAGTTCATCCCAGCCCTGGTCCTCCCACTATGTCCCCTCTGGCAGAGGCCTCCCCTGTCCAGCAGTGCTCTGGGTGTTTCAGTCTCCTGCAGGCTGGCCTTCCCTGTCCCAAGGTCTCCACCACCTTGAAATCAGTCCCTTCAGCTCACTTTGCACTCTCTGCTCTCACACACAAGGCCGTCCCCAAGCCCTGGCTGACCCAGGGATGCTGCTCAGATCTCTCATCCAAGACGACCCTCAGCCAGCCTGGGTGCACAGGAGCAACCAGCTGCCCCTTCCCTCCCGAGCCTCTCAGGACCCCTCACAAGCCTCACTTCACCCCTGGGTTGAGCCCGAACCCCGGCAGGAACACAGTGACCCACCCTGTCTGGAAGCTCATCTCAGTCCACGTCGTCCAGAACCTTCAATGCCAGAACCTTACACTTGGGGCTGGATAATCCATCCCCTCTGCTGCAAAATCAAGTGCATGGCTCGCATCATTATCCCAGACCAGAGAGCCCAGCTGACTGTCCTCAGGGCTGGACACAGTTGCTGTTCCCAGTGGGGACAGGAAGGCCACTGCTGTGAGGCCCAGGAGTGCAGACAGCACCCAGGGGCATAGCCAGTCCTGACCAAGGCCCACAGCCTGCTCCTCGCACAGCTGTTTCCCAGAGGGGGCTCAGTAGGCAGGCGTGGCTGGGGCACATGGAGGAGGGTGAACATGGCTTCCCTGGCTGGCAGGGCCATGTGCAAGCAGCAAGTGCTGCTCCACAGTCCAGGTGCCAGTGACAAATCCTGGCTGACCCTAGCCCGGGCAGGGGGATGTGCTGGAGCCCAGGAGTGAGACGCCTGAGTGAGGCGTGGCTTCAGGGACAGCTGCCTTTGCAGCTCTAGCCTTGGGTCCTCAGGGTGCAGCACCCATCACCAGTGCAAGGGCAGCCAGCAGCCAGGCCTTCAGCCTCTCAGTAGCAAGCTCAGAAGGGAAGCCAGGCTCCTCACCCAGGTCTCAGGTGTCCCACGGTGTCCCCAGTCCCAAGGACCAGCTCTCTGTCATACCTGAAGCCACTTAGTCTAAAGGATGCCTGCCTCCCTCGCTGCAAGACAAAATGTCCCCAGCTAGTGTTTGCAGTCATGCGGCAACAGGACACCAAGGGACAGAGACACGGAGCTCCCGTGGCAGGCATCTCTGTGGGATGGGAAGGAACCAGAAGGCAGAGCCAGGCAGCACCTCAAGGTCCAGAGGGGACCAAGGCAGTCAGCAGTAGGGAAGAAAAGTGACTCAGGGGATGCGAGGCGAGCATGTCCAGGGGTGACAGCCTGGAGCAGAGGACTAGATGGCAGCCTGGGTCCTTCCTGGGGCTCAGCTGCCTCCTATGCCCAGCAGGGGACACAGGCACCGTGAAGACTCAGTGGGGCGGGGATGGTATCTTTGGTCCTCATGCAGGGCCTGCTGCCTGGTTCCTCCGACCATGTCTCTCCTAGGGCCCTGCCTGGTGGGGCCTGGAGAACTGGGGCACATGCGCTGAGCTGTGGCCAGGAGCTGGGTCTCATCAGGTGTGGAAGGGACAAGGCAGAGGGCGGGGCCAGCTGGGACGGGGCCAGCACCAGAGGGGACCCGGCAAGGGCTTCGGAAGGGTGGGGCCCCAGCGTGGGTGCCATGCAGCTGCCGAGCACACTTCTGTGCTCCAGGTTCCCATTCCCCCTGGACACTGGAAACCCAGTCTCTTCAGGTCTCAGCTGATCCTGTTTCACCTGCTTTTATTTCTCACCAAGAGCAAGTGCAGAATCGGGGCCGTTGATGGGTGAGAAATCACAGTGCCTCCAGGCCCGCGTTGCCCAGGAGCAAGTCATTACTCCGTGCGTGCGTTCATTTCTCAGATCCTCCTGCGCGCATTTATCAATCAATACTTAATTGACGTCCATAACATGGCTCGGACAGGTGAGAGACGCTCCCAGGAGCTCGCCGGGTCCAGCCACGCAGGGACCAGGGAGGAGCCTGGCTCCAGCAGCGCTGCCTGTCCGCGTGTGCTCCTGCACATCCCTGCTGCTCCTGCTGTCCCAGAACTGCTGTATGACCTAGAGCCCAACAGAGCCACTCTGCAGTGCAGGACAGCCGGGCTGGCCTGGAAGGAAGAGTTGGCAGCTGGCCTCGTCTGAGTCGTCACCTGGCACAGGTGTGGCTTCGGACACGTGAGCTTCCCTCTCCAGCAGGTAGAAGGGAGGCTCCTGATTCCAGGTCACCATGAGCTCTCTCAAGGGAACACATGGTCCCTAGGCACAGCTGCCCCCCGCACCCGCCCCATCTGCCCTCTCTGGCTGTAGCCAGCGCCTTTTGGTGCTCGGCCTCAGTGGATGCCGCTGTCCTGGCTGAGGACAGCAGCACATGCAGGGTCCACCCCCCAGGACAGCCCGACAGGAAGGCCTAGAGGCCTCGGCCAGGAGCAATGGGCTCTGCACACAGGACCATGTGATTGCACGCTCCCTGGGCACCATCCGTCTCCAAAATCCCTGCCCCGAGCCTGGCCCTTCCCTGCGCCAGCCGCCCCATGCTCGTGACTGATGGGGATGTGGCTGCTGTCCCTGCCTTTCCGGCAGCCGGAATGTTGATGGAATGGCCATTTCACTCTCTCCAACAAGCAAGTAACACTGTAAACCAAGGTCTAATTTATCAAAGGCAGTCGCCGGTATCCGCTCAGCCCGTGTTCCCATGAAATATGGCTCCTGCCCAGCTCCTGGGCCACGTGTGTGCGATTTTATGATATTTCAGTTTTATGGCGGACATCTCACTGATGAATGTCTCTTAGTGAACGATCATTCTGGAATCTATTTTGCCTTCGAAGAGGCTTCTCCTGGAAAGGCCTAGGAGGGCTGGGCCCGAGTTCTGCATAAACTGCTGCCAGGGGCTCTGAGCAGGGCGGGAGGTTGCCTGGCCAGCGGGAGCCACAGGTATAAGCTGGAGTCTGCAGCCAAGGTGTCCTTGCTGTTGCTGCCCAGCGGTAGCTGGGAAGGGGGGTGCCTGCTGCCTGCAGTGACACTCAGCTCAGCTCCTCCACAACTTGTGGGAAGTCATTATCTGCACAGCCCTGCACTGCTCCGCCTTGTTTGTGAGCATCACAAGACCCCACGCAGGTCTGAGACCGAGGCCGAGCTCCATCACCACGAGGTGACAGTGACAGTGTTGCAGAGTTTCCCAAAGACAGATGCCTTGGTTACTTTTTCGTCGTTGCTGAGACAAACACCTGACACCCAAAATTAGGGAAGAAAAGGTTTATTTAGCTTACAGTTTCTGGAGACTTCAGTCCATAATCAGCTGGCTCCAAGGCAGGGTGGCATGGCACTGGGGCAACACTTCAAGGCAGCAGCCAGAGCAAAAGAGCAAACAAGCCTCTTCTCTACCCTCAAATTGTACTCAGCTCCCCCCTCTTCAGGGTGGGTGTAACATTCACAAAGTCTCCCTGCCTTCCTCTTGCACAGGATGAGGATATTTACAAAGTAAGAGCCCTGGCTCCCTGCTGAGTCTCTCAGTTAAACTTCTAAATTGTGCGAGTTGACACAATGTATCAATCATAACAACAGACAGGAGTCATGCGTCCTGCAGGGTGCAGCCCAGACCTCCCAGATCGCAGCACCCTGGGGCTTGGGCTCCTGCTTTGTGAGTCCCTGCAGTAGAAGACGGTAGCTCTGGACCCTGCTGCCTGTCTGCAGGCCCTGCCAAGTCACTTCCAGGCTCAGGGCCGGGCCAGTGGCCGTCTGCAGGCTAGAGGAAGAGAAGTCATTGCAAGGCCATCTGTGACAGGGGACAGAGTGCCCTGGCCCTGCTGTGGTTGGGGGCACTGACTCCCCTGCCTCTGCAGAGCAGAGCTTCTCCAAAGGGCGTCCCCAGGGCAGGAACAAAAGTGGCTGCAGAAACAGTTACTGCACCCTTGGCGACATCAACCCACAGACATTGCAGCTGCCCTGCGTGGGAGCTGGGGTCCAGGTGTTGAGGGCTGGGTTTCCTTCTCTAGAGAATTCACATCCCTGCATTTTCCAGTTTTCTAGAATCACATACACCACCTCCGCGGTCAAGGTCAACATCGTGAGGTCTCCTTGGGACCCATGCAAGGGCCCTCAGGACTGGGGTTCCCCTGGGAACCTCCCACCTCAAAGTCCTTAAGCTAATCACAGCTGCACAGCCTCCCTCATTCCCTGAGGGCGCCCTGAGGTCCAGGGAGGCCCGTCGTTCTGCAGGCCACAGCAGCTCTGCAGGAGTCCAGCTGCGCGTTGAGATGGGCGCTGGCTGGCAGTGTGTTCTCAGGACCCTCAGTGTCCACACACACAGGCGTAGCCCTGAACCACCCACCTTTGTCCAGCCCACTGTTCCATTCCTGGAACCAGGCAGACACCGAGGCTGCCTGATGCCAGGCAAAGTGGCCAGGCCTGTGTAAGCCTCGTCTCAGATAAGCGACAGGAAGTTTTAGTTAAGTCTTACAATAACTCAGCTACACATAACTACACAATAACTCAGCTACACAGGAAGTTTTAGTTAAGTCTTGCAATAACTCAACCACACATTTACTAAAAAAGTAACCCGCAACTTCCATTGATCTGACACACTATATTAATTGCCGACTCTGTGGCCCCTGCCATGGGCCTGGCTGTGGCCTGCTGTGTGGCACTGAGAATTCATTGCTGTCTCCAGAGCCAGTGTCGCTGTTGTCTGATGCTCTCACATGTGCGTCCTCTTCTCTCGTCCAGTCCATTCATCTGGTCTCCAAGAGGTGAGAGGCCTCCTTTCTCCTCCATCCTCCACATGCTGCCCGCCAGGACTTGGGAGAGCCTTCTGGAGGAGGTGACATGGTGTGCTGTGAGAGTCCAGGACCCAGATGGTCATGGGTGGCGGGCAGCTTGGGCTGTGTGAACTCTATCACAGAATTCTGACTGGTATCACAGTCCCTCAGGGAAGTCCATCAGAGAAACCCTGGCATCCAGACTGGGGTTAGAGCTGCACAGAACAGAGACGAAGAGCCCGAGGTCACGTGTCACATGCAAGGTTGTCACCGGCCACTCTGCCCCCCACACCCGGAAGGACTCTGGGTGGCTGACACCGTGGATGTGGATCATCAGGGCTGGGACAGCACTGCTCACCTGTGAGCTCATCACCAAGCTCTGGAAGGCAGAAGGTTACCCCGAACACCTGTGCACCACAGAAATACGGGGATCTCATACTCTTACAGGTTCCAGAAACTCTCACATACATACACAAACACAGAGGACGGAAAATGTGGATTTCCTCTTTGGAGCCAGAAGCAGAAGAGAAGGCACATAAAAGAGAATCCACTTACCACGTGACCCACTCAAAGGAAGAGAAACTGCCCACACACGGACTCATCGACCTGGAGGGTTCTGGAGGCCTTACCCCCTCTGTTCTTTCCTTGGAGCCTTATTATCCTTTAATCTTCCTAATCATGTGTTTCTTTCCTGGTAATAGGTTTTCATCATCCTCTTGGTCTATTGATCAGAGCCCTTTTCCTGGGTTTTGAGATACTGGGTAAAACAAAGGACCCAATAATTCAGTGTCGGGTGATGTTTCAAAGGACGCCTGAGGAACACAGAGTCCTCTCCTGACAGGAGATGGCGGCACACAGCCTCTCGGAGGAGCCAGAGAGAAGGCACTATGCCCCGCTGGGCTTGCTTCCCTCCATCTTCCTGTCTGGGGAGCAGTGAGCTGGCTGCAGGACCCAGATGGACCTGTGTGGGCCGAGGAGAAGGAGGCCTCAAGGGAGCTGCAGTGTGGGCATCTTCTCAGTGAGCCTGGGTGCTGAGGGTGACAACTGGGTCCCTAAATCCAGGGACACAGGATTGCACGCCTCTATCCCATGCTGTCTTGGTCCATGTCTGCTGCCAGCACAAGTGCCACAGATGGGGTGGCTTATAAGCAGGAGACTCGCTCCTCACAGTTCTGGGGGACCAGGCCAAGCTTGGGGCGCTGCTGGGTGGTTCTGTGTGTGGTGAGCCCTCTCACTGTGTCCTCACCAGGCAGCAGGCACCAGAAGCTATGAAACCTCTTCGACAGCACAGCGATTCGTGAGGCTCCACCCTCACAGCTGACCACCTCCCAAGGCCCAGTTGCCCACACAATCACCTTGGAGGGTAGGATTTCAGCATACACATTTCTGGGGCCACAAACATTTATACCACACAGAGGGATGAGGTGACAATGAGCACCAGGTGTACATAAGAGTACCAGGAATGGCCTGGAAGGTTATAGAAGGTTCTGGAAGATTCTGGAAGTGTCTGGAAGGGCATATGGGACCTGAAGAGCATGGGACACAAGACAGAAGACAGAGAGGCTATGGGCTGCAGTGGGGCATAGAGTTGACTGAGGACTGGTAGAGCAGCTGGGTGTGAGCCCCTGGTGTTGAGTGATCTATAAGCACAGGCCAGCTGTGGTATCCTGGGGTTCACGTATGAGGATGTGCTGCTGCTGAGAGGTCCACACATGAAGTGAGGGGCAGCAGGAATCGACTCCTGTGGGCCTGGGCTGGCCTCGAGGACAGCAGCAGCCTCACTCACACCCACACTGCCTTCCTAAGGACACACAGGCAGGCAGCTGGACCGAGCAGAGGGCGAAACCACTGCCCTCCCTGTAGGTGGCCAAAGCCAGCCCCACCCCATCAGGCAGACGTGGTCCTTGAGGACACTGTGTGTGTCTTTAGAGACCTTGCCTGAGGGGTTGGGTGAGAGGACACCTGGCCGCTACCTCAGCACTCAGGACACGCTGTGCTGCGGCCCCCTCAGGCTGGCCATCCATCACCTTCAACGGCTGGATGAAACTGTCACAAGTGTGATCAGTCACCTTCTTATTGCATTAAGACGAATGGCTGGTTATTAATAGGCGAGGACTAATGAAGGAAATGGAGAACATGGCACAGCGGGACGGCGGGGCAATGAGCACAGAGCTTCGGGGCTCTCCATGGAAAGATCTGGAAGAAAATTTTCCATATGGAGAGCCTGACTGGACCACCCCGGACACACACGAAGGATGCAGGGGCTGGGGCTCGAAGCGGAAACTCCTGCTTGTCCCTTCTCTGGCGATCTTCCTGGAGTGCTGGGCCTCTCTGAGCTCCACCTCCTCTGCATGGGGGCGCATGGAGTGCACTTGGCTGTGATGATGCTGGGTGCCCTGGGCACAGGAGGGGTCACACTATCTCATCCTCTGCCACCACCCTCTGCAGGGGACAATGATGTCCATCATCCAATCTTAGGGAGCAGACAGGGGGCAGAGCAGATGCAGGTGCATGGCCAGAGAGGCCACCTCAGTGGCTCTGCTCTCCAGGAACCCTTGGCCATGAGCTGAGGTCGCTGCGGTATCCAGAGAGGGTCAAGGACTGGGTTTGAGAAGCCTGGAGCCTGAGCATGGCAGCGTTTCTGGGGATCAGATTGTTATGTCAGCAAGAGGAGAGCACATTTCGGGGCCAGTGCTACAGCTTGTTAGGTCAAATCCGTGCCCGGCCCCATCGGCCCCCTCAGGGTGCCTCGGGCCTGGAGCCCACAGCCTGCACCTCAATCCAGGGTGGGAGCCGCGCCCACTCCGGGCACAGTGGACAGCGGTGTCTCCCGGGAACAGGCGCCAGGTCAGCCGTGCAGACTCACAGGCTCCTGCTCCCAGGGGCCCCTGCGGCGAGGTGTGAACGGTCAGTCAGGACGCAGGGCGAGGAGCTCGCAGCTCCCAGCATCGGGGGCCAGGGAGAAGCCAGCGGGGAAGCACAGCGGGGCTGGGGCTAGGCGGGGAGGACGCTGGGGGAGGAGCAGAGAGGACATGATGAGTGTGGGGACCCTGCGCTGGCCGGAGGGTCACCAGAGACTCAGCACCACGCTCCCTGGCTCTGCCACACTCCTCCCCCGTGGCATCTCCACTGCCACACAGCCTAAAGGAGATGAACTGGAGCACAGTAAGCCGTTCCTTCCTGAGGCTGAGGGTTTCCAGTACTCGGTCACGGTGACGGGACACGGGCCCACACAGAAACACACTTGCACGAGAGAACCCTCTTCGTTAACCGAGCGGCACCATGGAGCACGTTGGAAACACACCCCTAGGCATACCTCGCCTAACGCACAGTGGGGTCGCTTCCCACCAGACCTCTGCCGGCTGACTGTCAGGAGTCTAAGTGCGCACATAGCCTGGCCCATCCAGCACTCCCTTAAGCTAAGACCTCCTGTGCTGAGATGAGAGCGCGTTTCCTCTCAGGGCGCCCGTGCCCACTGTCCCCACTCATCGCATTCTGAAAACCACTGCTCACCAGGGCCAGACGCCCAGCCCCTTGCCCAGGGTCTCAGGAGCCCAGTGACCGCTCCAAGCCCCAAGCCCCACCCAGGGACCTCCACCTGTCGACCAAGATTCCCCCTACCCTGCTGTCGCCCCACCACACCTTCATTGGGACCCCACGTGGCCCACGCAGCCCACGCAGAGGGGTTTCCCCCTTCCTCTCGAAGTGCTGGGCCTGCTGCCCAAGACAGATCAGCCACTGGGACTCATCCTCTCAGGCCACATCAGTCTGGAGCTGGAGACCAAGGAAGAGATTAGCACTTTCTGTCTCCCTGAGATGGTTTTCCGCAGGCAAGGCATATTAAGGCAATACGTTTCCTGCAAGCCATTACGTATTCCCCGGAAATGCAGGCTGGCAGCGAGCTGGTCCAGGGGTAGCATTGCCGGGGACCGGGCCATCTTCGTTTGTGTCCCAGCCCACACATCAACACCTCCTCCCCCTGTTGCATCCTTGCAGACGACCAGAGACAAACATCTCAGAGCCTGGTGCAGATCCCGCCAGCCCCCGCCCCGCCAGCCTCAGAAACCTGCAGCCAGAGTGGGGCTGGGGCTCGGCGCCCAGACAGGCGGCCACCCGTGCCGACAGAGCAGGCTTTGCCAGAGCCCACTAACAAGGAGTCTTGGGCTGGCTGTGGAAACCAACAGAATGGTGCTCTCGTGGGCAACTTATTCATTTTAGTGCCACTCGGAGAGACCTAAAAAGACCTGATAAACACTTAAAATCCCAACGATCCTGAGAGTGTTTTACAACACAACTGGTATTTAATTAGCCTCAATTCGGGGTTAGGAAGGCAAGACAAAGACGCCATTAAAGCATTTTGTACCCGAAGGACTCCT